>JAHKKF010475887.1:0-23960 GCA_019740295.1 Labeo calbasu
GAAAAGCAAATAAAAAGAAAAAAAATGTTATGTAGCAAATAAAACTGACAAAATGTACTTTTTTCAATTGTGAAATAAATGCCCAATGTGACATATATGTAACATGAAAAATTTATTATAAACGCCCAATGTCACATATATGTAACATTACAGATCTTTCACAAAGAAGGGTTGCATTTCAAAAACAACTGCAGAAACATGTTATAAGTGGTCCATTTGGTCTGTATTATATGCCTCATAATTTTCCTATAAGGAGAAATCGGTCCGGGTTCTTATGGGTTAATCATGCAGCCCTACTTACAAGCATGGTTTATTAATCATTAGTTTTAGCTGAAACATGGGGACATTTCATTAAACCTGCGGTTTAGTTCTATTGTTATGACTATATTTTACTTATTGGTTTCGTTGTTGTTGTTTTTTTAAATCATGGGGGAAAAAATACAATATTCTTACATTGATTTAACATATTTAATGAAGAGTGACCAACAATTTCTTAATTTACTGACATTACCTTTTTTGGTAATTATATTATTATTATAATCAGCAAATTATAAAATTTAAGTCTGAAACCTTTTATGACACCAAAGTGGTCACCAAAGGGGTGACAAAATAAATGTGTTACAAAAATAGGCTAGGGCTCATAATTCTCCCATCCACAGTAATGTACCTTTTTCTATCATTGCAGAATAATGTACACTTCTTTAAATGCATGGTAATATACAATACTGGCTAGTACTAGATTCCTGGCTAGTAATCTAAAACAACGGCTAATAATTATATGATGAATAATTATCGAGATTAAAGGTTATAATGTTATATTATTATTGTTGTTGTTATTATTACAGGTAATTTATTTCATTTGGTTGACTACCTACTGCACAATGATCCACTAAGTGAGGCACTATGACAAGTAAATGGAACCAATATTTAGAACATTTAAAAGCAGAATAATGATGTTTATAATTTTCTAGAATTACATTAATCAAATTTATCAGTTTTAATCATGTATGTAAATGTTTAATAGTATTTCAATGAACTTCCAACGCAAGTGGCTGATGGTAAATCCATTTTTTTTAATGCAAAAAACATGTTGAACAACTACACTACAAATGCTCTCAACTGAGCTTACCATGTAGTGAACCCAGAATATTTCTTTAAAGGGTCATGAAACCCCCCTGTTTCAGCACTGGTTTAGTTCTCACCAGCGTTTTAAAAAATGCTGCAAAAGTGGGTGTGGTGCGCTGCGGAGCAGAGGGGGAAGAGGGGAGAGAGTCAACTTCAGATGGTTCAGACAGTTTCATTTCGCTCCCATTGAGTAAACCACAAATAAATGCTCAGCCATTTGCACTCTGCATCAAAAACATATATGAACGCGCTGTTGCACCTCTATTACCACCTATATAACTTTTAAGGCTTATTTTGCAGCATTTATAATCCTTTTGATGGGTTGCGTCAAGGAGTTGTAAAACTGCTATGTGTAACACAATATAGATTTTAAACCTGGAAAATGATAATAGCACAAAAAAAGCTCAAAATTAACCAGTTTTCTCCAACAATTGAAATTAACAGATGCTAACATTGTCATCTATGAAGTGCAACACAAACACCTTTGTTAAAATCTCTGAAAAAATAGTCCGGGGTTTCATGAACCTTTAGGAATCTTGAATCCTGACAATGTTCTTTTCTACAATACGTGTAGCACAATATGTTCTGGACATGTAACACTTACAAATGAAATAACACTAAGTATAAATATATAGATATAAGCAGAAATGCCACATATAAATATGTGAGAAATGGGGCAGATGTAAGTAGGCTCCCAGGAATGTCTGTACCTTGTATGCAATGCTGTTGAGAACCTTCATGGCCAGATCAGAGACGTCTGGAAATGGATCAGCTGCAAGATGCAGTAGCACCCTCCAAATCTGAGTATATACACTGTTAAAAGACACTCCTGAAAAGAGAAATCACATTTCAACACATTTTATTAGTTTCATTTTAGATAAAGGAATGATGCATTCATCCATTCAATGAGGATTTCTCTTGAAAAACAACAGTCGATTTAAATACAGTGCTACTTTTATATGGTACTTTTTCATATACAATGGCAGTTACATTTTTCTTACAAGAATACCATGGTATTGCCATGAATAACACAATCAGAAGACACAGCAATAGTACTTTCATTAAAGCAGTTTCAATCTGAATTTTGCAGGGAATGAACAAATACTTAAGCCATGCTCTCTTTTATTCAGTAACACCAGTTTTTACAGGACAGTTTAAGGTCAGTTGTTTATGATTTTGTCGATATATCCAAGAAAAGAAACACATGAAATTGAATATCCTGTACAGTCATTAAGGTCACTAATTACTTCACCTCCCTGTTCCAATAAAAACAGAACTATTGATTTACACAATAGTAAAAAGCAGATCTCATCCATCTTTCATTAGAAGTTGTCATGATTGTTATCAGGATGTCATTGAATGGTCTGGAAATTATGTGATTTCAGAAGCAGGAAACAGCTGTGGGAACACCTTGATTTCAATCTGACATTTTCTCTCCTGTCCCTGGAGTGAACTGGCAACCGCAGCTGACATTATCAGACTTTCGTATTTTTTCTCCCAATTCTCATGCATTTTCATTCTGTCATCATCTGCAGCATGCCACCCCTCAATTCTGTCACTAGTTCATCCTGCTCTGCACCATTCAGATGAACAAGACAATTATGTAGTGCTGCCATTCTCACCTCATTATGAGCCTGGGTGCTTTTGCCATGTGTGCGTTAACATCAACAACCCATCCTCTGGATGAGTGTACCTGTGCTGGAGCGTGTGTATAAGTGTGTGAGAACATCAAGAGCCCACCAGGCAGATGAGCGCATTTGTGATGCAGAAAGAGTATGTGCTTTCCCTATGGTGCTGCGTGAGAGTAGAGCCCCTCATCATTGGCATGCACATTGTGTCTGCCATATTAACGCACACACAATCCAAAGCACCTCATGAATACAGTCTCCAGAGACACCTCCTCCAACTCTCTCTCTTTCAGTGCACTTTTCTATATCCACACAATAACAGCAGGTATGGAGAGCAGATGTTCAATCATCTGAAAGCTAAAAAGCAGTCTTCTGACCCTCACTCTGAGAGCCACTTCACCTAAATGCTAATCTTTGGCCATGTCAACTGAAATTAATAGTAATCTCTGACAAACCAAAAACAAAAATAATTTAAATTTAGCAGAGAAACCAATAACCAGCAGTTACAGTATAATATGGGAAAAGGCGAGGCTCTGGCATACTCCTTTATTTTTACTGGCTGATGTAAACAGAGACATAATTCTCTACAGATGGTCATGAAATATTCAGCAGGACTGCAGTGGTGTGCTGTCAAAACCTGCCACAGTTTCAGGAAACACTAAGAAATGGAAATATTTTCCTAACCATAGCAGACCAGTGTATTATGATATTACTCCAGCACTTAACATTCTTCTCCAGGGAACGTTAAAAGCTCTAGCTCATTTTCCATGCATCAACACTGGAGAATTGTGTACATGAGCAAAAAGATACAAGCAAATTATTACAAGCAGACTATTGCCCATTAAATTCCAAGTTGGAATTTAAAAGATCAGACTAGTGTAATGATCTGTATAAAGGCTGTCAACACTTAAACAGTTACCAGCTGTTTTGAATGAAATGAACATGATATGCTGATTGATTATATAAAGTAGTCACTTACTTTTATTGTATATCAAAACCCAAAAAAACCCAATTATTGAGGACGACAAGTTTAAATACATTCAATTTAAGTTATTAAAATACTAGTATACACCTAATCCAACATACAGTAACACATAGAACACACCTAACTCAAAACAAATAGTTTAAAATGGGAATGACAGATTTAAACAAATGTGTGCACTGCAATGTCAATATACAAGAAGACAACCTTCAAGCTCTCTGGCCATGCATCCCGGTTACTAAATTTTGGAAAGAACACACTGCAGAACTATCTGTCTACTGACCCTCTGCCCCACTTCTGTCTCTAGCTATCCCCCACAAACTGGAAAATATAAAAATAAAATTTCCACTGCACAATGACTACAGGTACTAACAGACCAAATAACCAAGCAAACAGATTCAATCACAAATCACCTAAATTTAAACATATTTAGCACCATTGCTTCTCTAAATATTAACATGCTCTGACAGATGTGTGTGTGTGTATGTGTGTGTGTAAAATATAAATGAATAAATAAATAATTTTATAGAGATCTGACACAGGTTTTCATGCTAGATATATAATCTTAGAGAAAAATACATTTTAACTTCTACCGTTTAACCTTCATTGTATAAATGTCTCCAATAATACAAAGACAAAATGTAACTTGAAATATTTGTATTCCTTACAGTTATTTTTGTAACATTCTAGCATGGGAATTTTTTTTCTCTGATATATTCTGTGCTGTTTACTGAACTGTACTTTATTAATATACAGATGGCACCCCTAGTCAAAATATTTTTTATAATTTTACCTTTTATACACTGTTGTCAAATACTCCGCAACTTAACTTTAAACAAACACCTGCTATAAAAGGTGCCTTGAACTTTGGACTCTGCTGTGTTAGCACTTAGTTTCCTGCACTGCCTGGCTACCGATTTCTGTATGCAAAGCACAGTCCCTCCTGGAGGTTAAGTAAGGACTGTAGAAACAGCTTCATACTTTTAATAAATTAGTCACAGATTATATAAAACCAAAGAGGGTATAAGGAGGAGGATATAAGGAGAGGATGGGTTGACAGGAGGTCAGAGGAGAAAGATGAAATGAAAAAGTTGTGTAAGGTGCTGGTGTAGACTCTGCACTGACGTTACTCAGAGGTGTGAAGGAGTAATGACTTAAAATAGAGAATATGAAGAAAACGAAAAAGGACGTGTGGGGCTGATGACAGAAAAAAACATGACAAGAGCCACAAAAGACAGAAAAAGGGAAGTTGAGAAAAAAAAATGTCATGAATGAATGAGAGAGAGAAATAAAATAGATTTAAAGATGAAGAGATGAAAGCAGTCTGAATGTGCAGATCAAAAGGCTTTTAGAAGCAGAAATATGTGAAAATGTTGATAAATTGGGTTTAATGCTGATTAGGCATGTGTAGCTAATTCAGTGGTTCTCAATTCCAGTGTAAAGTTTGACACAGAATACCCAAGTAAATAAATACAATTTAAATTATGTCTTGCACACTTTAAAGCCCTTTAAATTGAACATATACATTCACTTCAAACTGGAATCATAATGGAAAATCCTGTGATGTCCACTTTGCAGGACACTTACGGTCAAACAGAACAAATGTTGGAAGTGATAAGAGATATATAAGAGAGTGTGGCTGGGGGAGCGTGAGGACTGGACTTGAGAATCGCTGAGCTATTGCATCACAAATGCACTATCCTTTCATAAGTCTCTCATGTGCATGATGTGAGAAGATCTATTTTTATGATGCACAGAACTGCTGCCTATGTACAGTGTACCAAATAATTCACTTGTGAGGTCTCATTTCAGTTAGGATGCTGACATAGAAGGTAGTTGTCTTCGTATGCAGTTGGCAGCTTTCTAGGTTTTGGAATAAAGCCTCATTCTCACCATACAGTGACAGAAGTAACAATATAAAGGATCAGAAACTGAAATCAAGGGGCTGACCAGAGAAAAATATAAATGTCAAATAAGAAAGAGTAAGAGAGAGAAGGACAAGAAGCTTCTACAGCAGGCTTGATTGATGAGACTGAATTAGAACAATTTAGAGGATCTATACATTGAAATAGGACTAAAATTAAAAAGGTATTACGAGTTTTCTAGTCTCTTGATTTAATCATTTACCATCTTTGCCTGCAGAGGCCATAAAATAACAAGATTTAAAGAACCAGCATTTTTGTGTCCGACTCTTAGCTTTCCTTCTAAATTATCATAGGACAGCATTCAGTTTCTGAGTTCAGTACATGTAAAATTGTATTAGTTCACATTCAAATGTAACATCAGTCATTGTTTACTCATCCTCAGGCTGTTCCTTTTCCAAGAATTCACACAGAAAACATTTCATTCAAAGCAACTCTGACAAAACATACACAAGCAATTAACCAAAGAGGACAAAAAGTATTACTACTACAACAACCCTCTGAAAACAAACCTGTATGTTTTTCCTTGCAACTAAGAATCACAGAATGTGAGAGAAGTTGTATGCTGAAATGAAAAGTTCACTAAAATCTGGATGTGAGTCTCTATTCTCTCCATAATCTCTGACATAATCAGATGGGTTTTCTCTGGATTAGTAAGGTTTTGAACTGATTGCTTGAATGCATGCACTTACTGGATCCTTGACCTTAAAACTTTCCAGAAATGTACCAGTTTAAAATGATCTGATTGCGGAAGAGCGGAAACATCTCTTGCCCAAAAAGCTGCTTCTTTCTGCTTCATTGTCATGCTGAAAAAATGCCCAATAATGCAGGGAATGAGGGGAGAGCAGCATCTTCAGTTTCAACTTTTTGTATTACATGTATTACGCACAACTCCCTCACACCTTCAGCACTCATGCATCCCTTTACTACCACTGTGGGAACCAGGCACATCTCACTGTACTCCTCTTCTAGCAACACCAGAACATTTGGATTAATTTGGTATTCCTTTTGTCCTCTTTCATGCTAAAAAAAATAAGTCAGATGGCAGTTCTCTCCCAAGTGGTTCCCTTGCTGCCAGCATTAAGTCTGAGTGTGGTTCAGTGGGCTATATAACACTTTTAATTGTCAGGAAAGTACTTGTCTTTAAAAGTTTTGGTTCAATATACTTACCTATTGATCAAAAATAGCCTGAAACCACTTTTTTGTGTTATTTAGTAAAGGTTTTAGGAGGGTGTACTTATTATTACAACATTTTATCACTTTGATAAGAAAATCTTATTTTGCTGAATAATTTTGACATTCTTTTTTTGGTGACTGATTAAGCAGTTGTAATGTTGGAACATTGCATCTAATTATCATATCATATTATATATAAAGAGCAACCTGGACATTCTGCACAACATCATCTTTTATTTTCCATGGAAGAAGAAAATCATACAAGTTTGGAATGAAATGGAGATGAGTAAATTATGACAGTTGTATGTAAACATTATATTGCAAAGCAGGCTACAAAACAACTTTCTGGCAGTTTGTTTTTAATTTGGGTTAATGTGACACAGAAAGTGTGTCAGAAATTATGGCTGCAAACCTACTATATGGGGCAACAGTATGTGTAGATCATGTTGACCTGTTAAAATCAGCCATCATGTCAAAACTATAAATAAATAAATAAATAAGTAAAGATTAAGAGTGTTACCAAAAGTTGTGTGTCCACAGCCTAAAATTAACAATTGCCAAGTGCCAAATGGGAGTAAAAAAAAAGTCAGTCATCTTGCTCACAGAACGGTATAAATGGTCCATTTATTATTTATAGCGCACCTGCCATCCAATAATCGCAGTAAGTTTTGTGCTTTATTACTTTTAATCAGAAATAATGTATCAGCTTTTAAAATCTGTCACTTTTATCACATAATACAAACTATAAATGTGGTTTTGGCACTCTTTAATGTGGTGTTCGCTGTTGCACCTCAGTTCAAGTGGCACACAAACGATCATCTGTTCCGCTTTGATATTAGTTATAGTGAAAATAAACATAACTGAAACAGAAACAAGAAACAGAATAACATACTGAAATGTATGACAACATGCCAAGTTGTGGAAAAACACAGTCTTTGCATTGCCTTTCTTCTGATCCCAGAATGGTTGAACATTATGAAGTTCAAGACTGCACCAGTAAGAACTTGCCCTTTGATTACTTCATTTTACCGCAGATTTACTTACAAACAAAGCACAATTCTAATACAATCTAATACAATTAGATGCAGGATTTTCAGAAAGATTGAAACTAAAAAACTATGCTGTGTCGACTGAATTGGATCCGACAGTAATGTCTTGCCACACAAGTGTTTTAATTTTTCACAACTGTTTTTATTACATGGTCACTATTGCTTTGTCAGTTATTACAGCTCATTTCATACATACTGAGTATTTACGCATTTTTAATCTAAATCACAGCAGCATCCATCTATTAAGGAAGTAGGCTGTCAAACATACACAACTGTTAGCCAATCATTTCAGTAAGCGTTTACTTCTACAATCTGCCACACCTATTCAAACCAACAAGATGCGCAAAGCCTGACTCTGCTGGTATGGCCAAGCCATCAGAAGCGGCAATGATACAGTGGTGAAAACGGCCTACCACCTATCACCACCTGGACGACGACTGTGCATTTGGCCGAAGAAGCGGCAACCCGATCTTCTGCAGGAGGACATGCGCACAGTCAATATCACCTATAACAATGCCCTAAACATAAATTCAGTAAGATTGTTATTTACGTCAGCACTAATGATGTTTGACTCTAAACCAGATCACTAAAAAATAATGTTAAAGAGGTGTGTGAACTTGCAAGTACGATGTCAAACACTGTAATTTGCTCTGGTCCCCTCCCTGCGTATCGTGGTGACGAGATACATAGCAGACTGTCGTCACTAAATGGCTGGATGTCTAAGTGGTGCCTGTAGAATAACAGACAATTGGACAAGTTTTTGGGGCAGACCTGACCTGTTGAAAAGAGATGGTCTTCATCCCTCCAGGGGTGGTGCTGCTCTTCTCTCTAGAAATATGGTATATAGTCTTAGAGTTTGCATTTGAGTAACTGGGGCCCAGGTTATGAAGCAGACAGACTGGCTAAACTGACCGTCTGCTAGCCGCCTCACATCACCGAAATCAATTAATTCTCAGCACATAGAGATCCTTGCTATAGAGACTGTAGAAAATACCAAAAAATGTCCAAACCAATTTAAGAGCTATTGAGACTCTTTTCTAGCACTCTAGATATGGTCACTCCTTTGCGCCTAAGGAAGATTAAGGAAAACAGTCCGACCCCGTGGTATAACGAGCACTCTCGCGCCCTAAAGAGAGCAGCCCGGAAAATGAAGCGCAGCTGGAGGAAAACAAAACTAGAGGTTTTTCGTACCGCCTGGCGTGAATGTACCCTATCCTATAGAAAAGCGTTAAAAACTGCAAGATCTGATTACTTTTCTACTCTTTTAGAAGAAAACAAACATAACCCTAGGTATTTATTCAATACAGTGGCTAAGTTAACGAAAAATAAAGAACCAACAGGCATTGACTTTGCCCCTCAGCAAAGCAGTAATGACTTTATGAACTACCTTACTTCCAAGATCGATACTATTAGAGATAAAATTGTCACCATGTAGCTGTCAATTACAGTATTGCATCAAATAATGCGCTATAGATCTCCTGGGGAACAATTCCACTCATTCTCTACTACTGAAGAGGAAGAATTGTATAAAATTGTTAAATCATCTAAACCAACAACATGTATGCTAGACCCTATTCCATCTAGGCTACTAAAAGACTTGCATTAATTAGGTCAACCGGAACCGGGAACACTTCCCATAACACCTGATGTACTCAGTGCATCATAAGAAGAATGGCATCTACGCTAATATTAGTCTGTTTCTTTCTTATTCCGAGGTCACCTTAACCACCAGATCCAGCCCGTATCCAGATCAGATGGTCACTGCAGTCCCCTGGATCCAGTCCGTACCCAGCCCAGACAGTGGATCAGCACCTTGAGACGACTTCTACAGCCCTGAATGTCAGCGGAGACCACATTGACTAGATGAGCCCCAGAGACGGATCCCCAGTGAAGACCTTGTATACTATTTGAACTGAACTGAGCTAGATGATGACATCATTGAATCCAATGATGAACTGCCTTTACCTGAAAATTGAGTGTTTACTGTTGCCATTTTGCATTATTGATGCAATATTTCCTATTTAACATTGTACAGCCGCTTTGTCACAATTGTGTATTGTTAAAAGCAGTATGTAAATAAAGGTGACTTGACTTAACTTGACCTGACCAAGCCAAGTGGCAAAAGGCGTGCAAACATGTGGACCCTGCACCAATGCGGGATACATGCTAAGATGAAGAAGATGGGATGAAGTGTTTTTCTCTCTTGTGTGTGTGTGGACACACTGCTGGAAAAGATACTTCTGGGCATTTCACATACAGTTAGGGTACAACGGGGCTAAAGGCACCTTTGATATTATTTTCCTCTAAACCACTAGATGGCAGAAAAACTTGCTGTAGCACTTTCCAAAACATCGGCTTTTCAAAATGCACATGCAAATTTGACTGATCCTTGACGTGATCACAGGCTGCAGCGCAAAGATGATTCTGTGCTTGATTTAATATTTGATGTTTTTTTAAATGTTGTAGATTTAAGTAGCAAATGACAATTGCTAAAATTACTGAATGTATTTTGAGACAAGGGTCTTCGTAATGATTTTCAGTTTTGTATAAAATAATTAAAGCAACAGTTTTTAAATAACAAAAGAATATGTAAAAGTATGGTATTTGGGGTAAAAAGTGGCCGTACTGTTGGGGCTAAAAGGCACATGATAATTAACATGTTAATTAATAGATGGCTGACTTTTCCATTTGTTGACATGACATGGTTAGATCCAGATGGTAAACAGATGGTAAACATTATATATTATGTTGTCTATCTTAGAAATAATTACCCTGTTTAGAATGAAATTACCACATTTAAAACATGATTTCATATGATATACTAAAATATAATTAGCTGTTAATACTGTAAATCTATATTACTTATACTATATTACTATATACTTATCTACTAATCTACATGTCTGCGAGAGACAAAAACTTCTGTTTCTCAATTTATGCTATGCTGCATTCTAGCCTACTATTTTTATTTGCACTGTTTAAATTGTATGCAGAAATTCTTTTGCAATTGTTTTGAATAATATATATATATATATATATATATATATTATATTATTCTAATTTTCAGCTGAGTCTGTTTTAGTATTCTTATTTTTTTATTAGTGTTTATACAAAACAGTACTATTTAGTTATTAGTTATTATTATTTAGTTTACTACGATTTAGTAATTTTAGCCCTAATTTTAATGTTTTTAACTGAGATGGTGTAACAATTATTAAAACAAATGTACATATTTAATTATGTATTATTTACATAAGAAACATGCAGACATGCAATACATAAATGTATATAAAAATGTTATTTAAAGCTATACTAAACATATTCAGACAACACTGATTTGTGTAATGCACAGATCTATGTTGAAATTTGATGTTTCTCATCCGTTACTGCAGTTAGCACAGTCAATCATCAATTTTTGGGAGGGATGCACAAAAACGACAATTTATCATATTCACTCCTGCACTGAAATGGCTGCATGGACAATAAAGGTTTTACTCATGTCCTGAATGGACTGTATACAGAAAGCTAGTAAAGAACAATCCTTTTAACATCACTGAAGTTGACAATTATTTAACTTTAATCAACGAAGCAGCCCAATGAATCTGTATCTGAAAATTTGTATCTGGGATATATTAAGTAATGTAACAATATAGACATTTAGCATAGATATAAATCTGTTATAAGTATAATATTCTAAAATACTGTGTAGCATAGAGTAAAACAAAAGCACAGGCTCACAGTTTTGACATTTACTAAACAGTTTGAATAAGTACTACTAAGCTTGCTTCTGTGAATATCAATTATTTTAACAAGTGTATTTCTTAGATTATCCGCTGACTCATCAAATCTAGCCCACTGGCAAGACAAAGATGACTGCTACTCACGAAAATTGATCAAATGGTAATTAAAGCACCACTTAACGGTCAAAACCTGCAAATGCAATTTGCAGCAGCAGTAGCCACGGATGTAAAATGTTCATTCTGGTTAAACACTATCTGAAAATAACAGATGTTTGTGTGAAATGTTTAGTTTTAGCAACTTGTGGGTGACACTCACAGTGTTCATCTAAATGGATATCACTCACTACAATTTATTTGCCTCATTATACACTTGTTTTGCAAGTGTCTTTCTTCTCTTTAGAGTACTGTACCAACCAAAGTTAGAACTCCAATGATTCTCAAAATGGTCAAAAGTGCAGTATAATGTAAAAAATGCCTCTAAATAAAAAACTGAACTACAATATCCTAAATTACAGGGAATCTTACCAATGAGAGAATTCAAGGAAGAGTATGAGCTGACTCTCCTCATCTTGTCGATAGTTTCAAAGGAAAGGAGGTATTCATCATTATCAGGGCTGCCCAAAGTACTGCTGGCACTGCTGCTGGTGCTCAGGTTCCCTGGAGAGAATGCTGCCGGACCACCTAGAACATATAATAAACATAAGCATTGTTAGGAATAGGGGTGGGCGATATGACAAAAAAAAAAATCGTATCACGATACATGCTTTTTTTTTTTCTCTTAAAATAAGGACCTATTAATAGTGCAATATCTCCTGCAGTTTAGCAGCATGATTTTATGACAGTCACATTGACTTTGTACACTGTTATGAAAGGTATAAAGAAACATTGAACATTTTGCACAAGAGATTTCACGCTTAATGTTGTAGAGTTTGACTCACCCTCCTCATTGAGATTAAGGTTCTGAAGACTCTTATTGAGCGTTCGAGCAGTGGTGGCAGCTCTTAGGTTCGTATAGGAGTTCACTGAGCGTAAACGAGGGATGGCAGGACTGTCCCTACCTGGAGTAACATTTCCTGTCTCTACACACACACACACACACACACACACACACACACACACACACACAAATCAAGGTCAGCAGCAGCTGAAACATCAGATAAACAGCAGACCATGACTATGGTTTTATATGTGGCATATATCTACAGACAGACAGACAAACCGATAGACAGCTAGATAGACAGCACACTGTGCAGTATACATTACTGTAAGCAGCATGTTTGCAATTCAGTTTAAAAATCACTTCGTTTATAACTGCTGTTTAGACTATAAATCACTAAGAAATGTATTGTCCATCTAAAACAGTTTTAAGTAACTACCTGTGGAATTTGCAGGTGAGGGTACAGCATAGTTTTTCTCTTCCTCCATGAACTGCAGAGCCACAGTACAGAAATTACTCTCATACTGCACCACTAGGTGACTAAGAGCAACAACCAGCTCCTAAACATGACAAAAAAACAAACAAACAAACAAAACAAAAAACATGTAAATAAAAGTTACTGAATATGAACAAGAATCATAGCAGCTCATCATGAGCAAACCAACTTACTGCAGGTCAACATGAGCCAATGCAATGAATCTAGAGGGATGCAGCTACTCCAGCTAGAATTTTTTTTTAGACCACATCACTGCTATGGTAATTGCTATATACAAGAAATTTACACTTCTCAAATGGATTCTTCTGCAGGTCAGAAGGAACAAGCTCAGCTTTAAAGGAAGGCATAAATGAAGAATCAAAATGTTCTTGATATTTACACACAGAGGTTACTCTACTTACTGTCAGAACGAATTCCCTAGTTTAAAACATGAATTATTCTTTTCTACCCCTCTAAAATGCCCAGATTTGAAATCCGGAGAATCATGACTACATGAAATTTCATTTCAGCCATTCATCATCAAACTAAAATGCAGTCAACCAAACACTGAAGTTACACCGCTTAATTTTAAATGTCCGCTGTAAAATCAGCATGCAGAACCCAAACATACATATTTTTGCATGAGAAGGATGATGTTTTATGCAGATATTGGAACACAACTGAAGTACAAAGCCTTGTTTACATAATGAAGAATAGTTTAGCAATCAAATGTCACATGGCAAAAATGGAAACTTTTGGATTCTTGTGGAATGAAAGAGGCTTGTGAGCCCAATGCAGTTTCAGTTTTGCCTTAAATAAATTCATTTTAACGTGAAATTTTGTGTGCTGTTTATGATGAATGTCACTATAGCCTAATTTGTTTTATTTTATAGTTTGATATATAATTTTATAGCTACTTATTTTTCATTCTTGCTCTGTTCTCAATACTGTTAAATTTGAAGAGTTTGTTGTGGAGTGAGGCGAACTAAATAGGCTATATAGTGTTTATAAAGTTAGAATGTAAATGTTTTGTTATATTTACTGGTATTTAATATTCATTTAAATTAATGTAATCGTTTGCACTTACAAGGTTAACACATGTTTTTGGAGCAGCATTTTCTCTTTCATGAGACTGCTTCCTTTTTTTTGGCCGGTTATGTTGCTCCATGTCATAGCCTTGCTGTTCCAAATATCAAAAACACAAAAAACTGTAAAGGAGAATGTGGATGCAGTGTGATGAAATTAGCCAATCACTGCAGTGGAAGTTTATTCCATTTCTGCAACAGAAAAGGTTACGGCCCTTGAATTTAAGTGTGTTTCACAAAGAGTAAAAACCTAAACCTAGTTTTCATGATCCATTTTTTAAGGATTGTTTTTAATACACAGACCTGGGCATATGTAAAAATGCCACAAACTATAGTCATCATATCAGCCTGGAGGAGTTTTGTCAGTGTCAGGACACATCGCAACATCTTTAAAACTTGAACACATTGTTTTGTATGAGTGTACGCCACTGTGATTATGTGAGTGCCCCTCTCATACATTGATGAGCTAAAACATTATGACCAGTCATAAGTAAAGTGGATACTGTTAATCATCTCCTAACAAGGTCACATGTGAAGGTCTGAGTAATTTATATGCTAAATGAACAATCAGTTCATGTAGCCAATGCAGTGGTGCAGGACAAATTGCCAGGAATAAAGATCTGAGACACTTTGACAAGGGCCAAATTGTTGTGGCCAGACGGCTGTCAGAGCATCTCTAAAACAGTCCGGCTTATGAGGTGCTCCTCGTCAGCATTTCTGAGAACCTGCCAACAGTGGTCCGAGGAGGGACAAACCACAAACAGGTGACAGCGTGTAAGACGTCTAAGGCTCAGTGATGGTAGAAGGTCTATGTGGTGACAATTTTAATGATGGACCTGTGTAGATGCAGACTATGTAGAGTGCCCATGATGACCCCCGTACACCAAAAGCCCTTAAAATGGGGGCATGAACAACAGAACTGAACCTTGGAGTGGTGGAAGAAGGTTCTCTGGTCTAATGAGTCCTGTTTTATTTTATATCACCTTTACTTGGGGATGTAATGGCACTAGTATACACCCCAGGCTGATTGCAAACTGGTCAAAGGACTGTGATGCTCTGGCCAATGTGCTGCTGGGAAACCCTTTTTCCAGCAATTCATGTGGACATCAATTTGGAATGCCACCTACCTAAACACTGCAAACCAGGTACATCCTTCATGGTAATGGTATTCTCTGATGGCACTGGCCTCTTTCAGCAAGATACACTACACTGCATATATTGTTCAGGAACTGTTTAAAGGAACATAATCTGTGGGATGTGCTGGAGCAACCAATCATACAATCTATGGCAGCTCAACCTTGCAACTTCAAGACATGAAGTATGTACTACTAATGTCTTGGCGCCAGATGACACAGGATACCTTCAGGAGTCTTGCACAGTCCATGACCTGGAAGGTCAGTGCTGTTTTGGCGGCACAAGGAGGACCAACAGCATGTTAGACAGGTGGTTATAAAGTTTTGGCTCATCTGTGTAGTTTTTCATTATACTAAATTTGTCCCAAACTGTGGTTAATATACAAAATGACTTCACCATAGTCTTAAAGTGTATTGTGCATTTTTCAGCATGTTTGTCTTTCTGTGCCTTAAATAAAGTTTGTATGCTTCATATAGACAGCTATAATAAGCAGTGTATAATAACCTTCTCGTCTGGTGTCTGAGGCCTGAAGATCATGCACATGCAAGCATAGCAATAGTCATGGCTCACTGTGAAGGCCATAATCCTCTGATACTGCCTTTAAATCTGGAAATAAAGTAGTCCTTAGGTATCAGAAAGGCAAAGTGAAGCTTTATACAGATCTACACACACACACACACACACACACACACACACACACACACATCACCAACACCAAAGGCACAAAGAGCATGTAGCAGGGCATACAGACCATTACTGACTACAAGACTGCATCTATGCCTGGCAACAGTGATTTTTCCCATCAGATGTGTTGAATGACTTCTATGCACTGTTGCATAGAATGCACTTAACACTCCTAGCACTCCTAGTCAGATGCTCAGGGACAGTGCTGTCCTATTTTCCCGTGGCACTTGCACACATCCTTATGAAGCTCTTTAAGAGGATTTTTAAAGAGCACATTATGTTTTCCTCCATATTTAACACCCTATAGTTTATAGAAAATGCCCTTGGCCTGTTTTTTCTTGCCTGGAGAACAAGGACACCTACTGAAGAATACTGTTCATTGATTTCAGCTCAAAACTAAACAACCGTTCCTTAAAAGCTGACTGAAAAGCTGGACAATCTGGCCCTGAACACTTTTCAGTGTAAACTAGACTATATAACAGTGTAAATGGACTACATAACCGAGAAACCACAGTGGATTTAGATTGCCTGCAAGACCTACAGCACAATCATGCTTAGTACCAACATTCTTCAGACCCAGGGCTCTACAGTGCAACCATTTCAGTCGCATTTGAGACTAAAAACTACTGTATGCTACTACGAAAAAAATATTTAGGAGCACCAGTGCAACTGACCCGATCAGAATATTTGTGTTTGCGCTGAGGGGAGCTTCAAAGGTTTCTACGTGTTTTTGCAACGTTGAGTAATGTTTCACAAACATATCTCACAAATGCTTTAATAAAGTGTAGAGAGAATGTAATTAAGAGAGTCATTGTGCGGTGTAGAGAGCTTTGTTGATTATAACGGAACTTTGTGAGATCCCGACGAACTAAGATGAGTGACAGCTTTTAGTGATTTTCAGGGAGTTTGTAAATGAGATACTGATTTAACACAACAGGTTAAAAAACAAGTGACTTACACTGTCTGACTATAACACTATTGCCTGATTTTGCCTGATCAAAAATAGTTTGAAACAAAGTTACAGCTGAGCTGCTATGCATCTCCATTCAAACACAGCATTGTTTCGTTTATGAATAAACATGCATTTTTAAATGAATCTACCGAGTCAATGATTCAATTTCCCATTCATAAAGACAGTCAATTGCTTTATTCCTGAATGAATCAGCCGTTCAAATGAATTAAATGAATGAATTCAGTAATTAAAGCAGTGACTTATCGCCACCTACTGTTCCATTTAATTTGTAAAGTATCTTTTCAGTTATTTAAATCATTTAAAATTTCTGTATACAAAATTTTATATATAAAAACAACATTAAACATTAACATAAATTTATGAAATTTGATTGCACTCATGTCACCTCTGAGCCTCATTAAACATTTAAACATACACCTACAAGACACTTTTGTGCCACCTCTGGAGTACAAATTAATTTTGTTAATACGGATTTAATTTGACTGGTAACTTATTCTTATTCTGTTGTTTTAATTAGAAATTTTAAAAAGCTTATAAAATATATATATTTTAATGTTAACATAAAAGATGACATATTTTTAATAAAGTTAGACAGATGCCATTACAAAGGTACAAACAAACTTCCCCTGTAAATCACTTTACGGAGTCAAATATCACCTCGTAATGGGAAGGCATATTTTTTATCAGATTTTTTGATTATTGATTAGAAGGTGCTTCTGAAATCTCTACTGTGCTCCTAAATTTTTTAGGTTAGGAGCACAAGTGCTCCTAAAAAGAACAGTAAGCGTAAAGCCCTGCCCCAGACCAATATATTCTTTTACATTTGACAGAACAAAGTCATACAGTTTTGGAACGACATGAGGGGAAGAAAGCTAATTTTAATTTTTGGGTGAATGTTTCCTTTAAAACATACTGACTGTTTATGTGAAAACTCACCGGGATGGTCATTTTAACTGAATTTTATTCAAACAATACATAGCGAAAGAGAACTCAATTTGGTACTCACAGAGAATTGTACCCAGAGACTTAACATCACCTTCATCATATCCTGTCCATCCTCACCACCATGTATAAGGGTACCAACAGCTGAAATACTGGCGTGGTACGCCTAAAGCTAACCACCAGTTTCAAATCCCTTCAGCAGACAGTAAAGATTACAGAAATTACTGGAACCTCTGTCCCATCACTTCAAGACCTCTAACATCTACAAGGCCATCAGCAGTGACAGGGACTCCTTGAATTTCATTGACATTTTTGCCAGCAATGTTGAATGGAAAAGAAGATACTGGATCATTCAGGCCAGGTCATACAGACAAGAGCTACTTCCCCCAAGAAATAATACCCTCTTGCCCTCTGCTCTTGAGAGGCTGTTATCACCTCACTATTGTACTGGTGTTGTAATATACAGTGTTAAATTTCCAAAATATTTTTATGTAAAATGTGAGCCAGGATCCGTAAGAGAAACACAATGTTGTTCACTCATTTACTGTAAACATATGGTTGACGATAAATGAAAATGGCAATAATTGCTGACATGAATGGGAGCATTGTTGATGGTAGGAAAAAAACCCTTAATGAAATTCCAATAAACTTGCCTTCCTCACTATGGGACTTCCATCATTAATGAGTTGTGCTAGCATCATTGCCACATTATGATCAATGGTGGTAGAATGATCGGTTCTCTCAGCAGAATTCCCCACAAATGTACCCAACGCAAACACAGCTGCACACCGCACCTGCCAATGAGACAAACACAAAGTATAAATGAACCAAACAGCAGCACTGGTCAGCGTTATGGCATAAAGGTAGCACTGTTTTCGAGCACACATAAAAGGAATCATTTTGAGGTACATATAATAGACTTGGGTGTACACAGAACAGAAAAACAGAGAAAACAGGAAATGTAATGCATTATTACAGATTAAAGTTACCGGTTAAAGATCTGAATTTGAAAGGCACTGTAAATGTAAACCATAAAAATATATAAAACAAATTTAAAATATGCAAGATCTTCAAGATTTAGATTGCAAAATTTCAGAACCTCTGGTATAGGATCAGATAGGAGACTGTAGAGCTTCTCATGGGCACTATCTCGAACCCCACACCAGCGTGCTGAATCAAAGTTCTGCCAGATTCGGCCCAAGCAGATTGCCACCCACTGCCTCAGAAGAGGATGAGGGTCATTGAGCTGCTCCAGACAAATCGCAATCAGGTTACCCTGCAGACATGCTTCCTGATGAAAAGAAAGAACAATTTTTTTTTTTTTTTTGTTTGTTTAAAGATTATACTACAAGTTCTGAGAAGATATTTTATATTTGTTAAACATAACCTTGCAAAACAATAATGCTGCTCAAAACATCCTATTATATTCATAATTACTTTTCAAGTTTGTTTGTAAATCTTAGTTTAACAACTGCTTGGACCTTAGAGACAACTTAAGGTAAGCTCACACTAGGGGTGGACATTATGGCAAAAATATCATATCACGATTTTTTTCAGAATATCACAGTTTTATCACGATTCTTTGTCAGGTTGGTTATTCGATTTTGTAAGTTGTAAGCAGTACAGGCAAACTGATTTCCCTGTTTTAAAAACAAAGCCTTGAGAACAAAACAAGCCTGTTTTAAGAACAAAGACACACATTACAAATAAACACATTACAAATAAAACAAACAGTGCTTTATTTTTCAGGTACAGAAGGTGTATTTAGCAGTAGCATTCAAGAAATTGAATAAACTAATATATACTTATATGCTATATACATCAATTGTAGATTTATTCTTATTAAAGCAACTGTATTAAAGTTCTTCAATCAAGAGCAGTAAGTGATTGTTCTCTTTGTGTTTTGTTGTTCTATTAACATTAAAAGAATAGTTCACCCAAAAATGAAAATTCTTGTCATCTGTCTGTCAATTCTGTCATAGTGTTTTATTTTTATACCATCATTTACTCACTCTCAGGTTGTTTTAAACCTGGATGAGTTTTTTTTTTTTTTGTTAAACGTTATCTATTTGATAATTCCTATTATTAAATTCAATAGGAATTCAATTAAATTATCAAATTGGTTATCCACACTTTTCAAAATATCTTATTTTGCGTTTAGCACAAGAAAGAAATTAATACAGGTTTGGGACAACATGAGAGTGAGTAAATAATGACAGAAATATAATTTGTGGGTAAACTATGCCTTTAATGACAAGCGGCAGCATGTTTAATACAATTAGTCTGCTGTCCTTTTAAGAGCTGCACGCATCTAATGTACTGGCACGCATCTGTTTTTCTCTCAATTGTTTAATGTTACTTTCACTTTAGACATAAGCAGCTGTTTTTATATGTAAACCTTGTGTGTTTTGACAGTATTAGCGCTATCAGACGCGATACATAACTTAGTTCAGTAATTAGGCGCTATTTAAGTGTGTGATTTTAGTGTGCGCAGGCTTCAGGTCTAGGCACACTGGAACAGCACGCATATGAAAAGTTTGACTGGCAAGAATTTAAAGCAAATAATGTACTTTTGTGATTGTGAATAAGTGCAGTGTCCTTTGAGTGTAACTCTATGCTGAGTTAACACTGATGTGAATGTATGCTGAATTGTACAGTATATTGATATGGAGGCGCCAGAACTGCAGCTGATAGAATAGCACAATACTACGATATTTCTCCAAACGCAGATCGTAAAGACATTTTTATCGTCCACGATTAAAAATCTTCATATCGCACACCCCTAACTCACACTATACAACTTTTGTTTAGATTCTGCTGTTGCAGACAGATTTTCAAGGTCTGCAACAAAACCCAGATTGTAGCCAGATTGGCGTTTGTTGTGGTTGTCAATGCTAGTTAGATATCAGCAGGTTAGTGACACAATTTGAGCCTGCCCCGAGCAGTCATAGCTACGATATTGATAGTCAATGCCTCTTGACTAAATGTCTTGTCATTTGTACACCTCGTCAGTGCTGTGTTATGTACTTTGTGCACTGCTATGACAAGATGATGAGAGATGACAAGAAACCTTGTTGTGAGTGTGAGCACCACAGGAATTAAAGTAGTCTTACAGTCCTGCAGTGTGAGCATGACGCATGTGTTGCTCCATTGCTAGATTAGACAGACAGACAGATAGATAATATGTGCTGATTCTTTGCCACATTCGTCATCTTGATCTCCATCTGTTTTTATTTCAGTTTCATGTGTTATACCTGTCCTGTGTTGTAGTTGTTGACAATGACAGCAAGGATGAAGACTGCCATGGTTCGATGCTCAGCCTGGATAAAAAAGAAAGAAAGTGACATGACATGTGGCCTCATTTTTGAATTTGTGTTCTGCATTTAACCCATCGGAGTGCACACACACAGCAGTGAGTAGTGAATTACCCAACACCCCCACCCCCCCAGTACTGAGACTCATAACCTTTGGGTTACAAGTATTACCACGGCCGTGACTGAACCAGGAGTCAACAACTAAACCAAAAATAAATTATTTAAAAAGTAATTAACATTGTCTATATTATTTTCAATGTTCACCCGTGATTTGATTGGTCAAAAGTAGACAAAATTCCAATAAAGGAACAAAGAATAGTCTGAACTCTGCAAATATGGCAATGCAGATGAAGTAAACAAAACAGATTTTGTTTTGAACAAAGTGGAAAATGATTCAGTGCCATCTGTAAGATACTCACAGGCATGTATGGGTCAGCCAGCACCGACAGGAAATACTTGTGTCCATTGTCTTTTACAAGATCAGCTTGGCATGACTACAAAAAAGAGAAAGAGAAAGAGCAGGAGGGAGAGTAGGCGAGTGTAAAAGAAGGAATTGAAGGAGTGACAAAAATGTTACAAAACACCATCCTGACTGCTGACAACAGTTTCTCCCAATCTTGCTGTCTGATATAAACCTCTTACATCTGCGTTTTCTCTGAGTCAGAGTTGTAAAACACTTACATACTCCCCTAATGAAAAATGAACTACAGCACGTGAGACACATCGCTGATACCAATAACACAATAACAGAGCCTGGGGAGAGGGAGAAGGGGAGAGAGAGAGAGAGAGAGAGAGAGAGAGAGAGAGAGAGAGAGAGAGAGAGAGAGAGAGAGATGGAAAAAGGCTAACATTCAACATTCAAACAGAATGTGTGTTGGAGGATAGTGTGGGCAAGACGGAAAGGGCAAGTTGTATGCCTGCTTGTGCTCTCCATTTCATCTGGTGAAATTTTAAGTGCCATGTGCTATTGTGAACACACCAATGACAAATACTGACCACTCTATATGATCCAAAAAGGGCTTAACCCTTAAACTGTTCAAAACCTGTATGAGTTTCTTTCTTTTGTTAAACACAAAAGTAAATAATATGAAGAATGTTGATAATTAAACAGTTGCTGGTAGCCACAGATTTCCATTGTATAAATAATAAAAAATATATATATGTATATTTTATATTGCATGAGTAAAATTATTCATACAGGCCTGGAATGATATGAAGGTGAGTAAAAGAGGACAGTTTCATTTTTACGCGAACTATTCCTTTAAAATGGCATGACTAAGACCCCCTATCCCCATTTCATTCTACTGTGCTAAGTCCAACTGTCTTTGCAAGCAAACATGCCAAGATTGACGTCAGTACTTTGGAAATGGTGCTTGTACGTCTCCTGACTAAAAGAAGTTTTGAATTGCCGCAGGTGTCAATGAGATCTGAGAGCAATGATCTCTGCATCAGAGTTGTGAAAAGTTGTGCATCTGGGTCTCTTTTCTCAAAGAGGAAATAAAAATAGAATGAATAGTTTGAGTTTGGTCCTAAAATTTGACAGTTTAGATTAGGTAAATTCACAGGGTCTCGTTTACAGGCCTTTAATATCCATTAGCTAGAGTTTCTGTTGGATTTGATATGCCAATCATAATTCATATCTTATTTTTTACAGAACGTCATATATTTTTCTTTAAAGAAAAATGTGTTTTCAGTAGCCAGATCAGCAGCATTAGAGAGTGCTGATTTGAGTTTTGATTTGAGTGCTGCAGTCTCTGTGAGGGATGTGCGTGAATGATCATCTATCTCTGCAGGTGTCTTAACCACTACTGTCAGAGACAGATGGCAAACCACTTTCATTTCCACTGCCCTTCCAGACTCCAATGTACAAAAATACACTCAATGTTCAAAGACTATCTTCTATGATAAACAAAGTAATATTATTTTCATTTAAATTACAAATCTTTTGAAATAACATGCACAGATGAATCGTTCTCTAGACCAGGAATGTGCAATAAAAAGAGAACTGGATCAAGATTGACTTCATGTTGATTTTTTATTTTAATTTTTTTATTATTTATAAATAAAAATCAATATAGCATTTACAAAAAAACAAACAAAAAAGGGGGGTGACTTAAGAATGTTTCTGATACAGACTGTAAAAAATGGACGCTGACGGTCTCTCAAAAAAGCTTTTATGGATTTAGCAAAAAACAAAACAAAACAAAAAAAACAAAGAATATACAAAAATAATACACACTTCTGAAATCCTAAAGAGCACTTTCATCTGTCTATATTCTTTCTTTGTCTTTTTATTTTGTTGAACATTTACTTAAAGCTGTGCTGAGAGGAATTTAACTCTGACTTATCTGAGATGCTGAGTCTGATCTGTACAGAAATTGTATTGATCAGTCAGCATCTCACATAAAACAACTCGATTTATCCATTAATTCATGGAGGAACAATATAATATAAATAGCACTGTACAAGCCAACAAACAGAGAACACTTAGCATTAGAGAATATAGTCACAAATGTAAACAGATTTAAACATTCAGTTGTTTGTACTATAATATTTAAGTTTACAAAATCACATTTTACCTTTTCTTAATTAAATTTAAACTTGTTATACTGAAATGCATAAGATAAGAATAATATTGTGACTTTACAGAATTTTTGCATATATCAGAATGTGATATAAATTTTAGCTTTGTTTTAATTTTTTTTAGTTGTTTTAATCAACTCAGTGATTGGTAAATGTCAGAGCCTTTTCAATAACCTAATCTAAAAAAAAATAACAGCTACTACATATATTA
>JAHKKF010475900.1:0-15974 GCA_019740295.1 Labeo calbasu
TCGTCATTTACTCCCGACATCTGAGCAGCTGAAGATGCAGTAGATTACGTTTGTTTGTGAAGGGAATGCGCCTCCCGATCTACATATATACGTCTATGTTCGTGCGAATCATTTGTGATCCAGCTTCACTTACAGCAGAAGTGAGTATAAGGGTTTTTTTTATGAATCTTTGCGATCGCCTTTCCTTATAACATAGTAGTTAGCAACTTTAGCGGCTAAACGCGGCTAAAGTAAACAAGAACGTCATTCCACAGAGAGAAGAGAGGGGCGGGGCGAGCAGAGCTCATTTGCATTTAAAGGAACAACCCCTTAGAATGAGATGATTTTTGCAGAGCTCATTTTGACAAGGGTGTTGGTTTACAAAACCATTGAGAATTTTTAATCAAAGTATATTAGAGACCTTTCATTAAGACCCTAAAGATCATATCAACTCGTGGAAAATGGGCATCCGATGACCCCTTTAAAGTTCCTTTTTTATATAAAAGTTCAAAAAATGCATAATGTTTAGCAATTAGCAATTGTGTTACATAACTGATCTCAATGTTGACATAAATAACCGGGATTATGATTTTTGCCATGCTCAAATATATATATATATACACATTTTTAAAATCTGATACTGATTTTTTGACACTGAAGTAAGCTTTACAAACAGTGTACATTTCAAAGTTACCCATCTTTTCTACTGTACTTTGATTCCTGATCTAAACTGTAAAAAAGATTGGAGCTTTCCTGTAGATATTTTTTTTCTAAATTTACATAATACTGAAAATCATACTGGTTAAACACCATAAAAATGACCAGCCCTTATATTTTTCTGTACCACTACATAATTTTTACATCACTAATTTGAACAGTGTCATGTGAAATTAATTATGAGACTGCAGGGAAGCTGAAAAGCTCTATAAAGACATTACGCACCAGATTTCATCAGTTCCCAGCTGCGCCACACAGAACCGACACACAGAACCGGCAAGCCAAGCTCACCAGAAAAGAGATCCTGAATGAGGAAGAGATGAAAATGATTAAATAAGAAAAGAAACTGAGAGTGAGGGTGGCTATGTTACAATGGGTGAGTTCTATTTTACCTGATGTACTTTGGGAAGGACAGCTACAATGTGCTGTGCAAGGGCTTTTCCAGCTTCTGTGAACACGTGTTGGCACAAAGCATCACCAGCATTTCCACCTGAAGCACACAAACACTGAGTTATTACGCATGGCATAACGTGCACACTACCTCATACCACACATCAGCAGCATACCTTCAGCTAGTTTCCTACAGAACCCTGCAAAATGTGACTTCTGAAAGTTTCTGTACAAATGAGGAAGCATTCCCATCAAATCCGACACCTGGGGATGAACAAAATGTCAAGGAAATGCCATCATTTGATATTCAAGTATCAAATTAGACAAGATTAAATCAAATGAACAGCAAGTTCTAACCTGGAAATATTCTTCCATGGCCTTCTTAACATAGGTGATATCATGAGGGGATGTGACAAGGTTATCTCTGGCATCAAAAACCGTTTTGATGGCCAAGTGAGAAATCCAATATGCTACGAGAAGATAAGGACAGAGAGAAAGAAAAAGATTAGGTCCTATTCACATCTAGTAATAACATCTCAGGTGATCAGAGTAGAAATGACCAATACAGACTGCCATTTACACCCCATAGTTACACATCAGATGAAGTGAAAATGATTCATATTTACATATTCATTCATTCATTTTTATTTAAAGAAGGAAATTTATACTTTTATTTAGCAAGAACACATTCATTTGATCATTTGATTCATTTGAAGAAATGTATAATGTTACAAAAGATTTCTATTTCAAATAAATACTGTTCTTTCAGAACTTTCTAAGCATCAAAGAATCCTGTAAAATTTTGAATCACTGTTTACACAAAAATAAGCAGCACAACTGTTTTATAAACTTTAGCTTAAAGTTAGCATATTCAGAATGCTTTTCTTACCACAGGACACTGAACACTGGAGTAATGGCTGCTGAAAATTCAGCTTTTGCCATCACAGGAATAAATAATTTTAAAACGGGGGAAAAAAAGTTACTTAAAATTTTAATAGTAGTTCACAAATGACACTTTTTACATTATTAGTAACCCCAAACAGTTGTGTATACTGTATGTATTACTTTTTCCAAATCTGTCAAATGATCAAGTCTTACAAAGCTGGCAACCCTTATTTTAGTACAGTGGTTGACCATTACATGAGTAGGCGATGCTTATCTATTACACAGGATGAATTTGTGTCTCTGGGTTTGTTTACACTGCTATCTGATCAGGTATGTACATTTACACTATGTGGACTACAGGGCTCCCAAACGTTTAAGGACAACTATCCAATCAGTAAAAATGCATTCATTTATGTACAGTAAATATACCCTCTTATGACCTTCAAGTTTGGTTTGAGTGATCAGATGACAATGCATTTAAAGGACATACTGGACCCAAGCTGTCCATTTGTGATTAGATCAGCGAGGTGAATAATAAAGGGCTCTCTAGTTCAGTAGCCAGGGCACCGATCAGGGAGTTGGCCAATTTAAGGGCTGTCTCAATCATAAAATCCTACTAATCAGAAACGTTCGCTTCCTAAAAAAGTCAAATTGACCTTGAAAACTAGGGACCATAAACTAATATTTCTAAAGAATATACAGCTGAAATGTGACCCTGGACCACAAAACCAGTCATAAGTAGCACAGTATATTTTAAGCAATAGCCAACAATACATTGTATTGGTCAAAATTATCAATTTTTCTTTTATGTCAAAAATCATTAGGATATTACGTAAAGATTATGTTCCATGAAGATATTTTGTAATTTTCCTACCATAAATATATCAAAACTTAATTTTTGATTAGTAATATGCATTGCTAAAAACCAATATTATGATTTTATGAATCAAACACAGAATGATTTCAAAATATTAAAATTCAAAAGTATCAAAAAGTTACTG
This sequence comes from Labeo calbasu, assembly GCA_019740295.1. NCBI lineage: Eukaryota > Metazoa > Chordata > Actinopteri > Cypriniformes > Cyprinidae > Labeo > Labeo calbasu. Next base: position 2,973 of record JAHKKF010475900.1, read on the forward strand.
TAATTTACTGAATTTACTGTAAAGAAAATGCACTGTACCATTTTTTTACATTTTATATAAAATAAATATTTTAAACAATATTTTTGAATTTAAAATTGCTTTATAATTAAAGCCCTTTTGTCTAAATAAGTTATATTCCAAATTTGAAGTTAATATAAAAAAAAATGAGATTCCTGTGAGATTTTATTTTGGGTGTTATACCACAAACAGCCAAACTACACTGAACTTTCTGCCACAAATGTCTAAATTTCTGTGTCAATATTACTATCAGAAAATAACCACCAAATATGGAATCTTGAGAGATAGACCTTTCTATGTATTTTGTGAAGATTATAAAAAGTTGATTCTAAAAGACTGTAATACATTTTGCAATATGACATCTGACACCATCTAAGGGGGAGGAGCCCACTAAAAGATTTTAAAGAACCATTTGCATTGTAATGCAATTTTGAGCAATGAATGGATTTTTCATTCATTCATGGAGGTTTTAAGCTTTCAAATGATATATAATTTAAGATGATTACTAAAATAAGTGGTATAGAAAAAAAGACAACAACAGTGACACTTAAGGTGTTAAATATTATTTTAAAAATGTGAGAAAAAAGCTCTAATGTTGTTCATAAATACTAGAAGCAATGTTGTACGCTGTAATGTCATATCAGTTACCCAATGTATAGTGAGCCAGGGTTCTTACCAACTCCCAAATTTTTGGGTAACAAAATATTAAATCTTGACCTAGAAAGCTGATTGAGACGTATTAGAGCATATCTCTTTAACCCTACTCCTGGAGACTCGCTGTCCTGCAAAGTTCAGCTCCAACCCTAATCAAACACACCTGAACCAGCTAATCAAGGTCTTCAGGAATTCTTGAAAAGTCACAGGCCAGGTGTGCTGAAGCAGGTTGGAAATAAACTTTGCAGGAGCAGGGTTGAAGACCTATGGGTTAGAGCCTTTGCAAACAAAGATAGATTTGTAAGATAAGATAAAATCTTTCTAAGATAAGACTGGGTGTGTGTGATCACAGTTATGTCAATTGGTTTCTTTGTCCGCATGGTTACCTGATCCCTCGTCTCCCATCATGTGACCCCACCCCCCACAGCCAACCTGTGTGCCATCTGGATTCACCAGTTTACAGTTCGAACCAGTGCCTGATATCACCACTATACCTCCTATAACAAAAAGACAGAAAGGGTTATGATAACATCGATGTCCTGAGATCCATTACTGCTGCTAGTTGCAAAAACACTGCACAAACCATAGTCACTGGCAGTTGCTATAGCACCAATGGCATCGGTGGTAATAAAATAACTTTGACTCAGCTTGGGGTATCGCTCCCTCATGTCACCAATTAGCTTCTGGATAGCAGCTTTCTGCTCTCCACCACTCAAAGACATACCCTGTCAACACACGATGTACACAACTTTAAAGCGACCTGATGAAGATGAATGTGTTGAGGATGATTGATTTAAGCAATGAACCTCACCAATGAACAAACTGGTGTGTCTGGGTCCAGCCCTGCCTTGATTTTAGCCCTCTGGACCATGTCATTGATACCATTAATACAATTATCAACACCAACCAACTATAAATGAACATAAAAAAAACAAGAGTCATACATAAACACACTGAAGTACACATTAGCTGACTTCAGTCCATATTAAACCACAATAAACCAGTCAATATCTCACCCAGTGATTGGTACATGGTCCATCTGTCTCAGCGAGGATTTGTCCCTCAGCAGAAACCAGTACTGCTTTAGAGTGTGTCCCACCACTGTCAAAGTCAAGAATAGTGTCTCATTCATTCCTCTGAAGCTACTGACACTTTCTCTCAAACGGTTGCCCTAAGGTACGCGCTTAGAGCGAAGCTTTTTCACATGCGTTTGAATCAGCGGTGTTTATGTTAAAAATGTCATTAAAACTGATATTTGCTTTAATAATAATGTTTTTTTTGTCATAAACTCACCCCTCCACTCCTCCGTACACTGCGCTCATCTCGCCTGCTTCCTCTTTAGTCACATGACCACTTAGTCAGCTGCTTAGAGTCAACTTTCAGCGAATAAGACACGGACTTTGACAGAAATACATTTTTATTAGCCAAATCCACATAAAATCTCGATCCACACCCATTTTTATCATGTCCATATTTAAGAGAAGATAATATGATTCGTTTTTTCGCGCTTTTTGATTTATTTACGTATTGTTTCAATAATGATTTGTTTGCAGTAGAAACATTTAAACAGTTAGTTAGTAGTTAGAAACATTTAAACAGTAAAATATAAAGAAATATACAGATAAAATGAAAAAAAAAAACCCAAAACAATACATTACACACTCTGACCAACAGATGGCAGCATCTTGCTGTCCCAAGCATCACATGAGCATGATTTACTATTAATTCATTAAACATTTCTTATTTTTTTTCTCCAGTATTTTTAAATATTTACATTCTTTTTATTGTAAACTTATAAATGAATCCTGATAGACACAAATGCTGACAGGCACAAGACAACAGAATAGAATCACAGTCACAGAATACAATTAATTATTTCAAACGTAGAACTTTTTGTTTAAAAGCGGAAAGTCTAATGTGAATGTCAAGCTGACATTATGTGCCATTGTAAGCAGTGATTGTGTTACTTCCCTGCCTCCCACTGCATTTGTGATTCACTCTTTGCTGACCCACATACTGTCCAATGAAGATAAAATAACATTTCACAATAAAAACGCATCTACCAAAAGTTGATGACACGCACTTGTGTAAAGTATTACAGAAATTTCTGAATCACAGAGACGAACTTCACTGTAGTAGTGCGGATGCTTTAGATTCTGGTCTTCATTCTTAAAATTATCTAGGTCTCACAAGTTATTGATTTTAGGAGAAATTAAATGTATTTTTTTTATTTTACTTATTCTACTTTTTGGTTTAATAACTTTATGACAGCTGTACATTATAAAAAATACTTTTGCTGGAAAATTATGGCATTATAAGTGCAAATCATTACTGATCGGTTTGTATTTTTCAGTCTATTATTTTTGCTTCAACCCATTATGCTTACTTTACTATCACAATTTTATCACAGTGGCATTAACACCACAATTTGCATTAACGTTTAATTTATAACAGACAAAAATGTTAAGACATGTAAAGTACAAGATCGAGAATTAAAGAAAAAACAAACTACTATACAAACACGTGTCAGCAAACTATAAGCAGCAGCCCAATGAAGAACATGGATCAAAGGCTTAGACCAAACAGTGCATTCCAACCTAAAAATAAAAGGACTAATCATGGAAGTCAGTAGGACACCCTGCATTTGCCAATAATAGAACCATAATTATTGCAATGCTAAATGAATGCTAATGGTTTAGAAATAAAATAATGGGTGTAATTACAGAATTAATTAATGGATGTAAATAGAGTAACTGCACCTGTCTTGTGATTTCCTACTGACAACATTATAACAAGGATAACATACATTTCGAAAAATTGTTCTAATTGCAAGTGAAATGGTTTCAGGCGTCATGCTTGCCTGTGTTTGGGCTGAGGAGTAGGTGGGAGGAAAGGCTGTGGGCGCGCGCTTCCTCTATTGCGAGGAGAGAAAGAGAGAGAGAGAGAGATCAGCAGCAGAGCAGCGTCTCAAAATCCAGGACCAGCAGCATGAAAACATTCTGTTTTAACATTTAGCCTTTCCCCTCCAAACATTAATTTAACTGCTAGAATAATTTTAATGAATTCCCGTCGAAACGCCCCTAAAGCAAAAGTTTGCCAAGCGGAAGTTCGCGCGGTAGGACATCGTAAAAAGTCGTAAGAGTGAGAAATACATATTTATCGTGTATCTTGCTGTGCAGCGAGAGAGTATTTTAAAAATGGACACTCATGTTAAGGAGGGACAACTGTACGTCCAGCATCAGAAGTTTGGAAAGGTAAGAGCTTGTCGCATGTAACGTTAGTGTTTGGTTAAAGAGGCAATGACAGATGACGATGTATGACATGACATACAGGGGAATCTTACAAAACACTAGTTTAAACAAATGTGCCAAGTTCTTAGATATATATAATCCTTGTATTCACGTTTGAGAAACATTCTATACATTTTTACACTAATTTAAAGTAATGACTCAAAAAATGTCCTATGGTGTAACCAGCAAGAAAAAAGATTTAAATTTCAGTCTGCAGAGCCGCAATGCAAAGGTCAAACACATTTTTAGGTAAAAGTATTGTTTTGACAAATTTAACAGATTGAAATTATTATGATTGAATCAGTACTTAATGTTTTGTAGTTTATATATATATGATATAAAGGTCAAAGTATGTGATAAAAAACACTTAAAAACCTTGACACACAGTCATGAGGGTCTAAAGATGTCCTCTATGTTTTAAGCTTTTCTTGTCACATGACAACAAAACAGTGTCCTTACTTAACTGCATTGAAAAAGTATGCCAAATGACATAAGCTAACATTCTATCATCCTGTTAATGAGCCTTTTTTTATTAAAAAAAATACGTATAACACTGAGTTTTAATTAAGAAATTGAAAACATCATGGTGAAGAGTGAGTTGAATTTTTAATATGTATTTTAAGTAACTTCATAGGCCACGACAAAAAGAGCATGTCACTGAGCCGTAAACTTGTTTTAAAATGTACAAATTCAAATTTATCCAATCTTATAGAGTAGCAGTAAAATAAGAACCTACAACATCTACCAAAAAAGACTGCAATTGTAAATGTTTTTAATATTATCAGAATAACATTAAAGACAATTTAAGTAGTTTCATAAATAGTAAGAGGGAATGTCTCTATTCCTCTTCTGCAACATGAGATGGTCACATGAATGAGTGCATCAGATCCTGTACTACAACACATCTTCAGATTTCAGCCCTCAGCATATGTATTCTGTGTTTTTGGGCCACTAACTTCATAAACACAGATTTGAGCTGGACAAACAGCTCTTTCCTTTCTCGTGAGTGATATCTAACCACTAACCAAGAGTAGGTTATACGTACACATGGCCAGCTGTGTCTAAATAATTTTCACTCTCTTGACTGTTCATGTGCAGTGGAAAATGCTACATCACAGACGCATGACCACAAAAGGCTCTGTTTGTTTTCTCTCTGATTGAATATGTGAGGCATGTATTTTTGTCATTCTTTAAACATTGATATGAGTCGCATGTCTTCAGTCAGACCTGTGCTGCATGGATCAAAAACATCTTGCTGGAGCAATGGCTTGTCATTAATTTATTATTCACTTCCTATGTCTGCCTCTGTCTGAAACTTCTTTGTTATGTGGAAGTAAGCAAATTATGAGCACAGCTACATGTTTTTACCCTCAGGCAACAGCAGAAATTCAAATTGAGCATGGTGGACTTTAATGCTGCCATTCATTCATGTAGGTTTTGCTCGGATCAGGAGCATGAAGGTTTTAGCTTAGTCAAGTCCAAGATATCTTGTCAACAATAACACATGACCAAAAATAATCGTGTGCATGGTGACGCTTCTTTAGAGGCTGATGATAAACTCATAGTGTGATGGCTGAATCACCCAGGATCATATTGCTGTCAGAACTGTCGTAGTATGCTAAAGGTCTAACAGATAATCTATCTATACATGCAGCATAAACAGACAGAAGTACAACCAACATGACAAATGCAACAGAGTGAATAAGAGATGTAGGAGAAGAGATGTTTTATTGTGCGCAAGCATGCGAGTGTCATTCCCTGGCATTGTGAAAACAAGGTTGCACTTGGGAAGCTGAAACCTCATGCCCTTCATTGTTGATGTAGTGTTTTTGTTTGGTAATGAAAGTCAAATGAGTTTGGATAGTTTTGCTGGAGGCTGGAACAAGCATGTCACTTTTACAACTGTAGGCTTGTGGGTCACACTGTCAAAACAGTTGAGGAGTTGGAAACACAAGCATGGACAGGAAAAATAACATGAAAATGTTGTACATTTTTGAAGTAAAACATGAATAAACATTTTCTCTTTTTTATTTATCTAGGAGAGTCAGGTTTCAAGATTTCACACACTGCATTTGTAAACCAGGCATAAAAGTTCGTATTTTCATACGTTTGAGGTCAATAACATTGCCAAATATACAGTATTCTACACGCATGTAACCTGTTCTAAAAACTGCTTGTCCATTTATGGAAGTGTCACAACATAGATCTGTCATCTTAGATAAGTAGATAAGTCATAGATAAGTCTTCTTAATATAATAATGTGATACCTTGTCACTTTGTGCAACACATTTTCTGTTTGACGTTTTCAAACTGCTTTCTTTCAGATAGAGAGACTAAGCACAACTTAATCATTTGTGCTAGCTAAAGTGCGTGAACATTTAACATGTGCTAAGGCAGTTTTCAGTTGGTTGCTTGTTGCTAAATAATTTTTTTTAACATTCTAAAGCTGCATTGTTTTATATTATACACCATAAGCACTGCGGTCAAGGTGTGGAATTGTCAAAAAAAAAAAAGATGTAAACATTTTCATAACTCAAAAGTTAAAACTAGAACTAAACCCCTTTCCAAATGAAATAGGGCTAAATTAAACTGAGTATTAACCCATTTGGACACATGGGTCACATAGCTCTGGAGATAAACATGGCCTCTATTGCATGGCGCCATTCTGTGAGACATATTGTGACAAACCCTGTTCTTGCCAAACGGTTTACAGTCTTTAGACTTCTTTGTGTATAGAGAAGAGGAGTGATATCAGCTTTGGCCTGGCCCACTTTGGCCTTTGCGCTTACTTTTAGTACAGCTCAAGGGGCTTTAGTAACTGAGTACTCTGTTTGATAAATAACCAAAGATATACTGCACAAGAAATTAATGCATTAATGGAAGCTGTTACACATTTCTGATCCTTCCCAAACAGCATAATCTGTAGGCTCTTCTGGGCTTTATATTCTTTGTAAAATGTGTATTGCATGCTGCTGTATTGTATAATGCAGGGTTTCACAAAAGTTAATGAAAAAAGTTCATAATTAAAATAAATGTGGAATTATCATACACAAATGGGGCTGAACAATTAAAGCAGTCATGAAACAAAGTTTCAGCCTTTTCTCGAGCTTACTTAAAAAAGTTTATTGCACCAAAAATAAGACATTGAAACAGCACAACCACAATGGTTGCAACAGTTGTCAGCGTGGTAGTTATTTTTGCTCACTTAAGTGCTTCATTTTCAACATATAGTTTTAAAAGTACTTGTCGTATTACAAATAACGCTGCATGCACAGGTATGTACAGATATTTTTTTTATGTGATAATGATATTTCTTTACATCCACTGACAGAATAACGTCTCAAGTTTGAGAGTCTAACTTAACATGTAAATTCAACAGCAGTGTCCCTCTTGTGATTGATGGACAGACATGAGTTGTTCAGAACGCACCTTATTTATTACATACAGTAATGATTTCACGATTCATTTTCAAGTTCAATTTTAAATACATGCGTTTCAGAAGGGTAGAAATTAAGAAGAAGTAATTTTTAAATGGAAAGTTACGAAACATGTTTCTGCACATTATGTTTTTTTGTGCATTATGTTCTGTAGAGTAACCTCTTATATGTGTAAATATCAAGAACATTTTGATTCCCTTTGATTTCATGACCCCTTTAATAGAGATAAAACTGAAATAGCGATATATCTTACCAAATAGAGATTGTCAAAGGCTGCAATTTAAGAAATTTACAAAAGAAATTTACAAAAGTGATTTTTATGTTAATAGAAAGAACATTAAATGTAAGTAAAGTGTCTACTTTTAAGATTTCAAATAAGTTTTTGGAGAATGAAATGTCAAAATTTGGTTGAAATAATGTTATATTGTCATTCAGTGTAACACAATATTTATGTAAAAATTCAAACAACATGCTTATTTTGACTTGTACACATTAAAATATATAAAAGAATAAGGGAGCATATTATGCATATTAAGCAATGTTATTGTTTTTTAAATGAGTAAAAAAGTCTTACTGATAAACGGTCAAAATCTATGATAGTGGCAAATTTTAAAAATGTGGAATTACAACTAATTAGTATTTTGGGTGGAAGTAATTTGTCTTTTAATATGTCATAAATTGATTTTTGTTGTATGCATGCCTGGCAAGATTGTTACACTAAATGACATTTTAGTGGGTGTCTTTTGTAAATGAGGGAAAATTTATGATATTTATTTTTTTGTTCAGAAAAACAAAAACAAAAATGCAATTAAATTACACAGAAAACTTTTTTTTTTTTTTGGCAGTATTACATGTATTGTTTTTATGCTTAAACCCTTTTTCATCTTTGACCCATATATTAATTTGTGCTGCATGTTTTAAATAGAATAGTGGCACTGTGTTCATTTGCACGCATTCAGCTTATAATACAGTGCTTTCAGAGCGACCTGGTTCACAGTAAATGCTGCTTTTGACAAACTGATTCTCATAAGGTTTTCACTGACAAAAAAGTTTGGGAACATCTGATATAAAGGAAGGTGCGACAGCAATATAACTTGCACCACTCTTGCATTTTTACAAGTTGCTTTTGTAGTCAAGTGCCAGTCCTCTAGCTGTCTTTTCAAGACATACTCAAACACACAATGTGAGAAGTTTTTTGTTGATGCATTTGTAACCTGCATATGAGAAGCCACCAAACACTTGTTTTCTCTGTTTTTTTTTTTATTGGTGAGTGGGAAGGCAAATTCTTACACTTTGTGCGGTGACTAAAGAGTTATCTTTGGTTCGTCGTCTCCAAGTACGACACAGAGCATCAGACATTTGTTTTTAAAAGAGCTTTTGCTAATTATTTGAGATGTAATTCTTAATGGTACCCTTATATCAGTGTTTGGGCAACAGTAGAAGTTTGATAATGCAAAAGATTAATCAAATCGAAATGTTTTGAAATGTCCACGTTCATTTCCAGTTTCTGGAAAAAGAATACTTGTTTGGTAACGGATAAAACATTTGCTGAAGGGGTAATTCATTTTGATGCTAGTGTTGGTTATCAAGTTAATGTTTCATTTATGAAAATATATATATATTAAAGATTGAACTGTGAAGTTATTAAATCATTCACATCTTATTGTGACACTGGCTACATATTAACAGAATAGTCACTGTGTGCTATGTGCAGTGTGACTGCTGTATTCTAAACTTTTCCTGTTTACATGTGCATGCTTTGCAAGAAGTAGACTGTTAACAACTGTTTACATTTTTAGTATTTTCTGCTAGAACATTTTTAAATAAGCTGTATGTTATGCACTTTTACATCATTATTAAGTCTATTAAAAAGTGCAGCAGAATCAGACTTACACATTTCATCAGATTACTTTTGGATGCAGATTTGAGGAAGTTATCAGTCACCCTCTTTCTTTCTGATCATTTGCATAATTTCCATCCTGCACAGTATATTCCTCAAGTGTTGCCTTATATGGCTACAAAAGGTGCTCTGTTATTAAATACCACAACCGTATTTTATTATTGATTCATGTTAATTTGGCACTGATTGAAGTGATGCGTAATGTAGTATGTATGATTTACTTGATGTAGTGTTTAGTTGAACCAACGTTTGTATTTGTATCCATTGGTGTTTGTATAGATCAGCTGGTACAGTTCTCACTGAGTGCACCAGTCAGACAAAAGGGGCAGTTTTTTTAAAAAAAGGAACATAGATACACAAACACCTGTAGTGTGTGGAGGAAACCGAGCATGCTGGGTAATCATATGCAGCATCTTCTATACCACATTAACATCTGCTGTCTATACAGTAGCTTTTGGCACTGTGTAATGGTCAGGTGTTGGATTATAATTTGTAAACATGTATCATTTATTGTATTGTGTTATCTTTCAGCTTCTGCTTGCAATTGGCAGAACATTAACCCTTCACTTGATGGGTGAACTCTTTATGACTGTCTTGTTTTGTATGAGAGGTTGATGCCTGAATGACCCAAAAAGACTCCCATTTAGTACGCTGAAAGTTGCTATTGAGCAATGTATACTTGTGAGGTAGGGTTGCCATTAAAGTGAATGTGTAACATTTCACATAGTTTTATAGTTATAGCTTACAGTAAACTCATGTTGTTCGGATAATTCCACAAATTAAAGCCCATTCCATCTGAACTTTGAGGCTCATAAAATGAATCTATATGAATCTAGCAGTTTAATCCAACTTTTCTGAAGAGCCAATATTGCTTTATACAATATAAGGGTGAATAAATGGTGATTTTATTTTTGAGAGGTGAACTAACCCTTCAAATTGAGAAATCTAATCTTCCTTGATCTTTTGAAATATAAGAAAGTTATTGTACTATAAAACTTCCTTGTTAGTCCAAAAACAGTTTTTATTGAAACTAAGCTGCCAACAACAACAGAACACTTGGAATAAAAATAGATACAGATGCTAAGTTGTCCAAATGTGCAGTTTTTTATATGTAAGGAATCATGTAGTTAGCTGTTCTATTACAAGATCATTTCTTTCTCTCTGTGTGATGGTTAATAAAGCCATCATCTGAACAGTCAACTTCACACTGTTCCTTTTAGTAGAATGTAAAACATTCATATTGTTATTTTAATGCAAGATCTGCTCTTTTTCTCAAAACTCCCATTATTGTTGAATTTGTGTAGACTACACTACATCATGAATCTCTTATTTACAGTACATTGTGCCTACACTTGATGAGAGCATTCTCAAGAGCATATGAGCTTGTGATGAACAAAACAGGCCTGGTGTTAACTTGTTCAACATTGGCTCAACAATGTTCTGTATTAATACTGTAATCCACACTTTTCACAATTAGTTAATCATTGCAACTAATCATAATTGCATTTCAATAGTTTCACTTGCATAATTCCCATTTCATATGCAAAGATGTTTCCCAATCATAGCAGAAAGCTATGATTGGGAAACGACCCTTTAAGCAGTGTTCAGTAAATTATGAGTGCTTTTGATGTAAAAATCCTACTGCTATTATACATGGACCTTACATACAATATTATATTAAAAAGATAATAACAATTCATGACCTATTTAAATATCACAATGGTTTGTTTATTTTTATATGTATTAGCCTGTCTTTGGTAGTGTGTACACAGCATTAGAATACAACAACACATTTGGATCACAATCATGAATCAGCTTGGAACTTTGCCTTTTTTTTTGAAGGTCATTATTTTTTCTTGTTAGGTTATAAACAATTTGAGGAACTGACCCACACTCCTTTCTCTCTATCACACACCTTTTGTCTTTTGTTTGCTGCAGAATTTGCTTTTCGTTGTCCATCTGGAGGAAGGGGCTTGAAAGTCATTGTCAAGTTCCTCTTGTTGACCTCAGCATTATGATCCAGATGCTAAATAAAGAAAGTGACATAATTTGGCACTTCTCTTGCACAAAGATTTTATGGCCTTGATTGATTAACATCAATAATAATTTGGCTACATGGAAGTTGTTCATTTTTAGTCACAATGTAACAAGGTTTCTTTTATATTTTGATATAAAGTATATCCAAGTGAAACAAATTATTAAAAAAAGAAAAATAAAAAGGTGGGGGTGGGGTCTTGGTTCTGTCCCTTGGTTGTTGATTGGATGGAGGCAGATATGGAAATGATCATGAAATCGATTTTAAAGGAACACTCATTTTCCAACTCCCCTAGAGTTAAACAGTTGAGTTTTATTGTTTTCAAATCTATTCAGCCGACCTCCGGGTCTGGCGGTAGCACTTTTAACATAGCTTAGCATAGAGCACTGAATCCGATTAGACCGATAGCATATACAGATAGTCATATCATTGCGCCTGCTGCACCCATGGTACGGGTCCTTGATTATTACGCCGGAATGAGAGTATAGTTCCTAGACATATCAGCCTAGAAAATCACAACTTTTCATTTTCCGTCAGTCTTAGTACACGAAGTAACTACAGAAGAGTCAAGTTTTAAATAGGAAAAATATCGTCATTATATATGTTCATTTTTAAGCGAGATGCTATCGGTCTAATCAGATTCAATGATCTATGCTAAGCTATGCTAAAAGTGTTACCGCCAGACCCAGAGATCGGCTGAATGGATTCGAAAACGGTAAAACTCAACTGTTTAACTCTAGGGAAGGTGGACAATTTTCAAAAAAAAGCGGAGTGTTCCTTTAAGAATAAATAAGTAGAGAAGTCCAGCATACGTCACCAGAGAGAAATCTGACATTATATAATTATGACATTTTGATTGAAAAAAAAAAAAGAAAAAAAAACCCTGAATTTCCATTTCATGAAGATGTGAGGCAACATGAGTTAAAACAGCCTATATGCTGTGTATGTTTCTATTTAGATTCAAACTAAAAGAAATAGTTTTGTGTGCAAATATTTTCAGAAGCTCTTAGACCCATAAGTGAATAATAATTGAATTCCCCCAAGACACTGCCGGCTCTTCTTCGAAGAGTAAAAACTTCCTTTTATCCCTCTCTCCTTTTTTAGAAATGGAAGAAGAACTGGTTCGTACTCTACCCAGCCAGTCAAAACGGCATTGCACGACTTGAGTTTTATGATTGCTCGGGCAGTGCCAACGATAAACCTAGCACTAAGAAAATGGACAAGAAGATCATTCGTCTGTCCGAATGCATCAGCATACTCCCTGCTGTCACTGAAGCCTGCCCCAAAGAAAACATGGCCGCCTTCTGTGTGGAGACCAATGACAAGACGTACGTCTTTGCAGCTGAGAAATATATTACCAATGAGTGGGTGGAGAAGATGTGTGAGATTGCTTTTCAGGTGAGATGACATCATGGAGACTTTCTAATGGTTCAAATTTCAATGTGGTCAACACGTGTGACTTTATTTATGTGACTTTATGTGTGAGTTTTGAGAAGAATGACAGACCTGTGACAATTTTTTTTTTTGTAAGAAATTATTTGCTCCTATAGTATTTGCTCAGTGCATACTGAGTAGGGCTGTGCAAATAATCGCATGCGATTATGATGCGCATCTCTTCAGTAATGCCGGTTCTGTGATTAGTCGTAAATTTCCATCACGTGCAGTCAG
>JAHKKF010475902.1:1472-20844 GCA_019740295.1 Labeo calbasu
ATATATACACACAATATATATACATGTACATGAACTAACAGTGAATAATTGTATTTTTATTAATTAACATTAACAAAGATAAATACTTGTTAAATTAAAACCAAGTTATTGCTCATTTTTAGCTGATATTAGTATTAATGTAATTACTAATTAATATTAATGAATAATAATTCATATTAATGCATTAGTGGTAACTAACTAGTCTTATTGTAGTGTTGCCTAATGATGTTTAATTGATAGTTTGTTAATTATATTTTTATTTTTCATTCAATTATGCATAATAATAATAAAAATCAAATAATTGTTGTTTAATTATATTTTAAAATAGTATATTTAATTAATATGCAAATTATATATATATATATATATATATATATAGTATTACAATTATAACATTTACTATATACATATATACATAATTTTTGTATATTATTGTATATTTTGTTGATGTATACAATTTTTTTTATATAAAAACATGCTTGATGTAAAAAAATGTAACAATAATAATAATAACTAATTAATTTAGATTTATAATAATATATAAAATAAAGTTTACAAGCAAGTAGAATTTTCTGACACTGTTTTTTTGGCAAGTAATTACATGCTTAATATATTTATTATTATTATTATTATTATATTTAAATATAATTAAACAACAATATTTTATCCTTATTGTGCATAATTAAAAATTATTAAATATAAAATTAATAAACTATCCATTAAAACCATCATTAGGTAATACTTTACAATAAGGCTAATTAGTTACCATTAATTAATGCATTAATATGAATTATTATTAAATATTAATTATTACTTACATTAGTACTAATATTAACTAACAATGGACAATACATTTGTTTTTATTTTACAAGTATTTATTAATCTTTGGTAATGTTAATTAATAAAAATACAACTCTTCATTGTTAGTTCATGTTAGTTCAAGTCCGTTAATTATTATTACCAATAAAACTTTAGATTTTAATAATGTATTAGTAAATGTTGCAATTATTATGAACTGAGATTAATAAATGCTTTTCAAGTACTTTTCATTGTTAGTTGACGTTAACTTACGTAGTTAACTAATTTGAAAAAAAGTTTATATATTTAAAATAATAATAATAATAATAAAAAGAAGATGATACATAATAAAAAAAGACTCACCAACAGGCCGAAGCTGTATTTGAATTTCTGAAAAGTGTCCAGAAACTCTTTCTCAGAAGGCGGTTTGGCTTTAGCTGTGAGGAGATCCTCTATAAAACACAAACACACACAAACAACTTCAAAACACTGATCATGTGTGCTGTTAAACAAGTACAATGAAACCTGTAAGTAAAGATTTCCAGGTGCACTGTGTTCTTGGAACACATGCAAATTTGTTTTAGCTTGTTTAAGACGATGCAGGTGTGACATTGTTTCAATTGACAGTGTTAGTATTCAGTACACACAGAGTGAATACTGCTGACGGCCTCGTAATACAACACTCTCCCATCAGCTGATGTCCTGATCGTACTAGGAACTGCTGATAACTGCTGATAAGAGCTCAGTACAGTATGCTCTTTAGTTCAGATGCGTTTCAGGGGTTCGCTTTATTGTTTATTAAGCATTCAGGTTTGCTATTTATTCTACAGGTAGATGCATACCATCTGCACTTTTCTTCTGACTTTTCTTCTTCTTTTTGTTTCTTTGGTCAAGAATAATCTGAGCTTCTGCTGACTGCTGCAGCTTTCCGATGAACGCTTCGATATCATCAAAACAATGATTAAGCAAGTCCTAGAAATAGAGAGAAACAAGGCGGTTAGTAATAAAAATACACGCAGGGATCCTTGATTTGGTGCTTTTTTAACTCTGAAACTGTTGGTAATGTAAACAGGGATATCAATGTGGTCATGATAATGGTCAAACTGAAGGTCAACTAGAGCGCTAGAAGTCAACAGTCTTATAAAGATCCATTGACTGAACGAAACAAGCTAAATCAGCTATAATTGGGGACAAAATGGGTGAAAAATAAACGTGTTCTGCTGGTCACGACCAGTTTGAAAAAAGTTTGTTTTTAAAAGCGTCCTGTGCTCACCAAGGTTGCATTTATTTGAGGAAAAATACAGTAAAAACTGTAAAAATTGTGAAATATTATTACAATTTAAAATACCTAATTTCTATGTGAAATGTCTTTTAAAATGTAATTTATTATTGTGATCAAATCTGAATTTTCAGCAACATTGCATTCTGAGCACCATTCAGTGTCACATGATCCTTCAGAAGGAACCTGTGGTCCTTTTTTCATGATTTTTAAATAAAAGATATATAATATAATACTAGTTATTATTACAATAACATGCCAAAAATAATAATTAATATTATAATTATTATAAATTAATATAATTAATATTTAAGTTTCATTGCACCATAGCTTATCAAGTCACACAAGAAAAAAAAACTGTAAAAACTGTAAAAATTGTGAAATATTATTACAATGTATGTGAATATCGTTTAAAATTTAATTTATTCCTGTGATCAGATCTGTTTTTTCAGTATTATTACTCCAGACTTCAGTGTCACATGATCCTTCGGAAGGAACCTGTGGTACTTTTTTCATGATTCTTTAATAAAATAATAAATTATTTTTAAAATAACGTGTCTAAAATAATAATTAATATTATATTAATTATAAATTAATATAATTAATATTTAAATTTCATTGCATAGTTTATCAAGTCACTTATAAGAAAAAAAAATTAAACACTGAAAAAAATGCGAAATATTATTACAATTTAACAACTGTTTTCTATGTGAATATTTTTAAAAATGTAATTTATTCCTGTGATCAAAGCTGTATTTTCAGCATCGTTACTCCAGTCTTCAGTGTCACATGATCCTTAAGAGGGAACCTGTGATACTATTTAAAAGTTTGTGGTCAGTACATTTTTGTTCTTTCTTTGTGAACGAAATTAATACTTTTATTCAGCAAGGATGTATTAAATTGCTAAAGACTTATGTTTTTAGTAAAGATTTCTATTTTGAATAAATGCTGTTCTTTTCAACTTTTTATTCATCAACAAATTCTGAAAAAAGAATCACCGGTTTCAAAAAAATATTAAGCAGCAACAGCTGTTGATAATAACAGTAATAAATCAGCATATTAGAATGATTTCTGACGAACCATGTGACACTGAAGACTGGAGTAATGATGGTAAAAATTCAGGTTTGATCACAGGAATAAATTACATTTTAAAAGATATTCACATAGAAAACAGTAATTTTACATTATAATAATATTTCACATTTTTTACAGTTTTACTGTATTTTTCATCAAATAAATGCAGCTTTGATAAACATAGTAGTCTTCCAACAAGCTTTTTTTAAAATCAAAATTCAGCTTTGCATCACATGAATAAATTATATTTTAAAATATATTAAAATAGAAACTTAAAATTTTAAACTGTAATAATATTTCACAATTTTTCTGCATTTTTTGATTAAGTAAATGCAGCCTTGATAAGCATGTATATAAATTCTGCATTTGTTTACTGTATTTAAATTCTGAATTCTGCATTTACTCACCACTTCCATCTGAGCCCTAAGGAATGACTTATCAGGTTGGCCGTTTACCAATCCGTTAGCTAGAATTGAGCAAGAAGTGCGTGTTAATCTGGCTGTTTATAACTGGTATTGATAAGTATTGATAAGTATCGGTTCACACACACCTCTGATGCCCGGGTAGGGTGGAGGAGGGTTGGGTGAGGGTGGATTTGGGGCTTGGGTGTACGGCGGACTCGGGATTCCCGACATATCCATATTGGACTCGGAGAACCTGAAACACACACATTTACATGACAACACTCACTTTATTCAAAATAAACGTACATGCTGTACTATCAGACAATGAGTAGATCTGCAGTATTTCAGTCAGTTTTGATGTGCGTCATGGAGTTTTAAACAAAATGTGATTTAATTGGCATCACACAATGCTAATGAGTCACTAACAAACACATCAAACAACTCTGAGTTGTATAACGCCCATATGAACACACACATGGGGGAAAAGCAAGACATTATGTTCCAAATAATGAGGTGGACAATAATGAAACACCCTTTTTGAATCAAGGTCATTTACTAAGCTATGAAAATGAGTCAAAGTCAAATTTATTTAAAAATTGCAAAGTGGAGCAAAGGGCTGTGCATTAAATGACACCATTTTTTTTTTTTTTTTAAAAAAGGAAATAATTATATTAATTACACAGTAACCCAAAACCTAATAGAAAATACATTTTAGAATTAAAAACACATTATTAAATTTTTTTATGAATATTTTTATCTGTAAGGGCATCACTAAAGTGAACTTTGGTCCGATTTTGCTCACTTTTAGCACTAAGTTTAAGTCAACCCACACACTCATTCATAAGAAAATCTAACCATGCTAGAAAACACGTTTGGCATTCAGTTTGACATTGAGATGCCTTGGGGTTAGGTCAGCGTGTCTCACAAAAAAAAAAAACACGCACGCACACACAGTTTCAGTCATTTGTAGCTGATAAGCACATACAGCAGATAAAGATAACGTACTGTACCTTACTTGTGTCCTGCTTGTCTTGTAAGTGTTAAGTCCTAAAGAACAGCCGAGATCGAACGAATCTTTCCCTCTGCAAATCTGTCTCTCTTTCCCTGTACTCTCAGTCACGCCTTCGTAAGTTATGTAGGAACTGGTTAAACCAGTTTGCCTTCTCGCTAACAGGTTCTATTTCTCTATGTTGTGGGCACACTGTGGAAATCACTACTTTATCCGAATGTTAAGATCAGTACCTGTTGGCTCTTATTGTGTAATGTGACACAACTTGCTTGATGTCATCTCTTATGTGCTCTGCCTGAAATATGCAAACAGGTAGAGAGTGATGTCATCAAAGAGGCGGGGCTCTGCTCGGACAATCACAGCAGTATCACCTGAGTCTGAATCAGGAATTAACAGTGATTGCTGCAATGAAACTCGACTTACATTGACAGATGCGCAGCTGAAGAAATACACGCTCGGCCTCTTCTGGGTGCAGCTCTGACTAACCAGCAGGAGAAGGGCTGGATCGCTGACGGTTGGGGAATTTATGCAATCGCAGCGGAGAAGAGAGGACAAGACAAACTCCTCCAATTCCTCATTGTTTGTCAGTCGTGGAAAAAACAACACATTGGTCATTAATCGGTATTTAATATACAGTGTGCAGTGCTTCACAAACATATGGTGATCCAAAATGTGTTCGAGTGACGTTTGAAACCTGTGTGAATTTTGTTGCATTAGGTCAAGTGTCCATATGTGTTCTCTTCATCGTTTTAAGTCTTTTAATCAGCTAGTGTTTTGGTTTGCGCATAACATTTGTGACCCTGGACAACAAAAGGGTCAATTTTTCAAAATTGAGATTTATACGTTATCTGAAAGCTGAATAAATAAGCTTTCCAATGATGCATGGTTTGTTAGGATAGGCCGAGATGCAACTATTTGAAAATCTGGAATCTGAGGGTGCAAAAAAAAAAAAAATCTAAATATTGAGAAAATCACCTTTTAAGTTGTCCAAATGAAGTTCTTAGCAATGCATATTGCTAACCAAAAAATACTTTTTGACATATTTATGGTAGGAAGTTTGCAAAATATATTCATGGAACATAGTCTTTATTTAATATCCTAATGATTTCTAGCATAAAAGAAAAATTGATAATTTTGATCGATGCAGTGCATTTTTGGCTATTCACTATTTGGGTATTTAATCACATTTATACATTTAGCAGATGTTTCTATCCAAAGTGGCTCATACTGCATTGCATTGCATTCAAATTAAAGGAATAGTTCACCCAAAAATAAAAATTCTCTCTGCAGTGAATGGGTGCCGTCAGAATGAGAGTACAAACAGAAGATAAAAACATCACAATAATCCATAAATAATCCACACCACTCCAGTCCATCAATTAACAACTTGTGAAGCCAAAAGCTGTGCTTTTGTAAAAAAAAAAAACAAAAAAAAAAAAACAAATGCATCAAGATGTTTTTACCTTTAAGCCATTGCTTTTGGCTAAAAAAAACATAGTCCACATACTATAATAATGTTTTGTCCAGTAAAAAATCCACTGACGTATTTGTTTAGAACCGTTTTAGACTGATTTCGCTTACAAACGGTGTTTGATCTGTGCATATTTCTCTCCTGATTCAGACGAGACGACTGGATGAAGATGATATTATGGATTATGGACTTGTATTTCAGCCAAAAGCAATGGTTTGAAGTTAACAATGCGTTAATGATGAATTTGTTTATTACAAACACAGCTGTTTATCAGCTGTTTGGACTCTCATTCTGACGGCACCCATTCACTATAGAGGATCAATTGGTGAGCAAGTGATGGAATGCTGCATTTCTCCAAATCTGTTCTGATCAATCACTCTATTCTGTGTTGTATTGGTTTCTGTCTTTCAGTCTGACTTTGTTGGTCCGGACCACTTGTCTGAATTTTGTTGCATTAGATCAAGTGTCCATATGTGTTGTCTCAAATGCTGCAGGAATTTTTCTCTTAATCATTTTTGAAGTCTCAAAGTCTTTTAATCATCTAGTGTTTTGGTTTGTGCATAACATTTATACATTTAGCAGATGTTATTTATCCAAAGTGGCTCATACTGCATTGCATTGCACCCAAAAATGAAAGTTCTCTCTGCATGGGTGCCGTCAGAATGAAAGTCCAAACAGCTGATAAAAACATCACAATAATCCACAAGTAATCCACACCACTCCAGTACATCAATTAACATCTTGTGAAGCCAAAAGCTGTGCTTTTGTAAAAAACAAAGAATGTTGTTAACTTTAAACCATTGCTTCTGGCTAAAAAGTCATAGTCCATATACCACCATGAAAAAAAAATCCACCGACATATTAGTTTAGAACTGTTTTGGACTGATTTTGCTTATAAACAGTGCTTATTGTATGCATATTTCTCTTCTCATTCAGATGTGACAGCTTTTTTACTGGAGGAAGCGATATTATGGATTATGGACTTTTATTTCAGCCAAAAACAATGGTTTGATGGATTTGTTTCTTACAAACACACAGATTTTGGCTTTAAAAGTCATTAATTAATGTTTTTTCCAGCTGTTTGGACTCTCATTCTGACGGCACCCATTTACTGCAGAGGATCCATTGGTGAGCAAGTGATGCAATGCTACATTTCTCCAAATCTGCTGAAGAAACAAACTCATCTACATCTTGGATGGCCTGGAGGTGAGTGCATTATCAGCATATTTAATTTCTGTAAAACATATTATCTGTTGCATATGATAAATGCATACACTACTCAACGAACCATGAACCATGCTAGTTTCTGTCTTTGCTTTCTAACTCTTTAGTCCATTTGTATTAATAGTTGTGCATGTAGTTGCTCTTCTTACCTGGTTGTTTCTGTCTTTCAGGCTGACTTTGTTAGTCCAGACCTCTAGAATCATGTCGGCACTGGACGCTCGATAAGAATCAATGAGAAGCGAAATCTGTGAAAGAGCCTCTTCAACAGTATCAACTCCCTCATCTCCCAAAGTAAAGCTCACCAGCCGCTGGATAAAAAAATAGAGAAGAAACAAAAAATGAGCATCGGAGATGTCAGGCTGTAAAAAAGATAAAACATGGCAACACACACACATTTATCAGGAGCATGGATGAATTACCTCTTCAGTTGCATTTTCTACATCTATCCTTGTTATTTAGTATAGATGATTAACTGTAATTAATAACTGACCTTTTCAGAACACTCTAAATTGGTTATTTACATGTTATTAGCTCATTTTAATGTAAAAAATCCAAAGTTGGAATCAAACAGCACTCATTTATTACTGTGATGTCACACATTTCTGACCAAAACTGGATATTTAATGAGGATAAGTTGTGCTGATTGTGAATTGTGCACAAAAGGTAGCAGTTACACACACACCTCATCACACCTTGTTTCTCCTACAGAAATATTAGGTACTTACGCCCATCTAATAGCATCAACTTCCAGTACATGTGAGAACAACGTCCCAAACTACAGGCGTAGACTGAATGCTCAATTCTGTCAAGAATTAAGTCTTGCACTGGCTTGCTTGTGCATATTTCTCTCCTGATTCATTTTATGATACTTACAGTAAGCAGGTATTGAGATGAGACCCCCATCAAGACCATCGACAGGCACTCACCTGTGGATCACAACAGATCACAGATCAAACGTGCACGTGTGACGTGGGTGTTCAATGTGACACGTTTCATCACATAAAATAGCTTCAGGACGTGTCATTTTTACACCTTCTCTGTCTCTCTCTCCTCCTGTTGGACCTGTCTGACTGCCTGCAGGCTGGGATTCCTGCGAGTTCAGATTTACAGACACTTTAAGTATCTACATTCACTTTTACAGTGATGCACAGAGAGCTTATTTGAGATGCTTTATTATGAGGAATTAATGAAATGCAACAAAATGAGCTAAATATGCAACTAAAGCATCCATTTGAACACTGAGACAGTTACAAAGAAACAGACAGAAACTGAGACACATTTAAGGAATACTTCAAACACTCTTGTCACCATTCTCAGTTGAAAGTGTATATATATATATATATATATATATATATATATATAATTTTTTTCACAGCATCTCTTTTTATGTTCCCAAGAAGAATCAGTCATACAGGTTTGTAAAGGCATGTATGAGTAAACGATGACAGTGTTCATTTTTGAATGAATAGTTCCTTTAAGAAATCTCAGTCAAGACAATGGACAATAGGCAGAAGAGCGTGACATCAATGAGACACACAAATGTTTCCATTGAATAATTTTTCAAACAATACATCTCTAAACAATAGACAATTCGTCTGTAATATCCATTACTTGTAGTGGGAACTTAAATCAAATTGTATTTGAGTTTATTATACTCACCTCAGCATTACACTGTTGATTCCTAGATGTTTGTCTTCTGACTAGTATTCTCAAAACTAGATGTATTTTGATAGTCTTTTGACCGCCCAAACATTCCTCTCACAGATAAGGAGAAATTTGAGAGGCAAAAATGTGTTAAGTGATCTGACTGGCCTCTTTTTCTAAACTTATTAAAACAGTTGAAATAGTCAATGCGTATACATATGTTGACTTTGAGGCCATACACGGTATGTGAACTACTCGGTTTATTTATTTATTTATTTATTTATTTATTGTCAAATATACACATTATATAATCTACTGTGGTGTGATTAATTAACAGCCCAAAAAGTAATTACATTTTTTACATATACAATTTATACATCACACAGTTTGTTCCCAAAACCGTTTTTCTAACTGAGAACCGCTCTAAATGATTCAGTGAGAGAGCGGTCCGAACGAATCGAACTGAATCACAAGTCGATTCAGTTTTGCGAAGAACCGATTAGTGAAAGATTCAGTGGCATCGCTAGTTGTAAATAGGGAACACACGTCATAATTGTTCAGATATATTCTTTGGGAAGTATGTTTGTCATCAGGTAATTATAAAATAATGTTTCGGGGTCATGGCCAACTTTTTTTTATTACATAAGTAAAGCATTCTGAAAGGCGGCGCTTAGAGATGTTCAACTTTTAGAATACGCGTCACTGTACTTATTCACACTGTTATTTCTAAAGAGGTCATGTCATTTCTCAGGTCAGTGTTCTGATCATCTCTGTTCAGTCCCACATGCTTTTTCTTGAGGCACACCACTGTGGGCGGGACCTGGCCGCTGTGTTTGATGTGATTGGGCGGTTCTTATTTTTGATTGACAGCTGGAATGTGACTCAACGTGGCAAAATAAACTCCATAGGGATGAACTTTCTCTTCGGTGCTCAGCACCTGTTTTATAAAATGTAGATGATCGATGATCCTGACGCGTTTTTATTGTTTTGTTGGTCTTTGGGGTCCTCACATTTCAGCTGAATTTGTGTTTAAAAGTGTTGGATAATTTCTTTGATTTGCGTCTGATCTTCAGAGGACAACTAGGAGGAATCTGGTACATTGTCAATCCTAAGAGAGGTAGGTTATAACAAAGCTTGATGGTTATTATTACTATTATTTACTTATTATTAAGTCAGATGACATTTAGATAGTTTTAGTTTTAAAAAAAAAAAGTTAAAATGGTGTTCAACTTGCAGTAGAGAGCTTATGTCGTTTGTAATATGTTGCTTTTAATTAAATTAATTTTAGAACAATCGAAGGCAATTGTTAACCCTGACGAGGCTTATTTACAATATATGAGAGTAAAGTTTTGTCCTGGTCAGATGGGTCACTTTGACAGTGAAATAATATGAAAATGCCAACAGCGCCACCTGCTGGGAGTGACCTTTACAATATAATCGTTGTAATTCTGTTCTGGAGTTGCATCAGTCATCAACTTTCTGAAGGAAGTGAACAGCCGAATTGTACAGCACATGGAGAATCATGCTAAAATATAAATAAACAGCTGATTATGTAGAGACAGATGGTTACTGATGGTAAACTGATTCGTATGCACTGCAAGGAAAAAAGATTAAAAACAATGCATTAAATTTAAAGCATCATCAACGGTGAGTGTTTCTTCCTGTAAGTTAGCTGTTTTATAATGCTTATATAAGTAAAAAAAAAAATAATAAAGTGATATATCAGGCAAAATCACGTAGAGTTGTACGTGGAATATGGCAGGACGCGCGTGCAGTGTTGCCAAGTCCACAGTTTTCGCGCGGAATTGTTCTACTTTAACACTCTTGTCTCGGGTTGTTTTTCATGTCTGCGGGTTGATGCGTGTGTGAAGCGACCCCAAAAACGTGGAATGCCCACGGAATGTGAATTTTACCAGGGGGTGCTCCCCCGGTATCAAATGGGCGGGGTTTTGGTGGGAAAACCTGGCAACCTCGCGGAAGAGGGAGTTGCCTGTGATTCTGTAAACCCACAACACTATGGAGGAGTAAACCACAGTCAAACGCGGGAGATAATATATCGTTTTCTTCTGTTGTATATACTTTAAATAAGTTATTTGTTTCTTAAATATGTATTTGTATGCGTCGGCTGGGGAACTTGAGAAGCGGTATTATTAAGAGGATTTGAGCCACGCGTGTAAACCGGCGACAATAACGCGCGCCATAAGTCTTTACCACGTGGACGTGCCTTTGAGAATCAAAAGATAGAAAGAGAAACGACAGAAGAAAGACAAAAAGAGCAGCGGTGAGAATTTATTTAATGTTATATTTACTATGTAGATAATAATATTCAGTTTTACTGTTTTGCATGCTAATTTGGACGCATATAGGTGATTATTTCATTTTAGTTTCATTCATTAGCCGACTGTGATAGGTTCGACTTCCTTGCTGGCTCTGCAGTGTTAGATCTCACTAAACAGCTTTTGGTTTGGATTGATCTTGCACTGAAGAACATATTTATTTATCTATTTTACTGAATAATCGTTTTAGAGTGGCAGTTAAGCAATGTTTCCTGCTGTCAGTGTTAGGAAACGTACGCATGCGCACTCCATGGTGATGGAAATCAACGTAGAAGTCAGGAAATTAAAAGAAAAAAAATGTCTTTTACCTTGAAAGTGTACTCAAACTCATTGTGGTCCATCTACTTTTCACACTGTTCTTTTTTTAAATCTTTAATCACTTAAATATTGTATTAATGATTAGAATATTTAGTCTTTTATTGTTTATGATTATTAAAATAATAGAATACTTATAAGTAGTACAATAATATACAGTAGTATTGTTTGTGGTAATTAGCATATTCAAAGAAATGCATTGAAAGATGTCATTCTGTAAAACAAGATCAAGATTTAGTTTAATTGCAAGTCATCAATAACCTTTATGGCTAAAAATATTCATAATTATGCAGATTTTAGAAAAATAAAACACATTGTGTATTATACGCAATCTTTACTGAGGTTGTAATTGAGTTTTAGTGTGTTCATTCTGAATTTATTAATTAGCAAATCAGTTTGGGACTGGAAATGAAAAAGATAATGGAAATTCACAGATCAAACCGTGTTCACATGACTGGCTTCTAATGCTGTTGTGTAGTTTTTGCTCCATCATTTGTTTTGACTGATTACTCAAACGGAAGAGATCTTGAATAGCTGTCAGACATAAAGCAGCACACGTGATTGAGCAGTTTTATGACTGAACTGGCAAGATAAGAGATTTTTATAGCTGCGTATTTTATAACAGATAAATCCACTGTGGGTTTATGTGTAATTTGTTTGAATGAGCAAACAAGTGTCTGTTTATCTCACAGATGACGTCAGAGAAACCACCGTTGCCCGCAGATGGTCAGCAGACTGAGGCTGAACTGGGTTTAGGGGTCGAGCAGGAGGTCGTGATGGAAACGGCACGAGATGGATGGGACAGTAAAGTGGAATATTTCCTCGCTCAGGTGGGATTCAGTGTGGGATTGGGAAACGTTTGGAGATTCCCATACCTCTGCCACCAGAATGGAGGAGGTGAGTGAGAAGGAAATCGTTTTGATTGTTTGCAAATGATATCCAGGCTTGTTTTTAGTTTATGGCTGTCATTTGGTTCGTACAAGGTGCTTAAAGTGCTTGAAGTACTTGAATTTTCACTTTTTGAAATTTAAGGCCTGGAAACCCTTGGAAATATTCCTGATGAGGTACTTGAAAAGCGCTTTAATGATTGAAAGACGTTTATGAAATGTGTTTAATGTTTTCAATAAGTGTATATCTTTTCACACAAAATTCACGCATTTCAAAAAACATCATACTTTTTGTGCTTATTTCAGTTAATGTCATAAAACTAGCAAGCTGAGCCAACAGCAGTAGTGAGAATTTGCTGATTAAGTGGTAAAATGCTTTTGATGAATAGATGAACCAAATCTATTGAGTCATTTACGCTGGAACCGCTTTGACTGATTCAGACTCATGCATTCGATCATTTATTTTAAGCGATTCGCTAGCACAGGCCAGATCAAATTAAAAGAGCCATTCATTTTCTAATTTTGACATTGATCAATTGATCAGAGCTTAGTTTGTGAATCATTTTGCGAATTGATTGATTCAAATCAAATGACTCGCGATACAAGATTTGAATTCCCAAGCTAAATCAAACGATTCACAATACGCAAAGTTCTGATCTGAGTCAGATGATTTGCGATCCACGTGATCTGAAATGATGGTTCGCGAATCATTGTTCAGATCGGGATTTCTGAGCAGGTTTGCAAATCATTTGATTCAGTTCGGGACTTTGGAGCACATATGGTGAAACCAGAATTTCGGAGCGGTTTTGCAAATCTTTTTTTCTTAAACTGTAGAAAACATCAAACAATTAAGGCAGATTCACTAGCAAAAGCCAGATCAAATTAAAAGGTTAATGATTTAAAAGGTTAATAAATAATGATTTTAAAAAAGCATGTAGTAATGGGTGAAACAGAGCGTCCCAAAATGATTCAGTGTTTCAAAGCGCTTCAGTCAGATTGTTTATCAGTTCCAGTATCGTGAATCATTTAATTTAGATCGCAGCGGGTTCATGATCATTAGGCGAATTGAATGATTCAAATAAAATATTTTGCGATACACAACTTGAAGTCCCGATCTAAATCACATGATTCACGTTACGCAAATTTCCGATCTAAGTCAAATGATTCGTGATCCATGCTCCGAATCTTAATCTGAAATGATGGTTCGCGCATCATTACTCAGATTGGGACTTCTGAGCATGGATCGTGAATCATTTGATTTAAATTGGAACTTTGGACCAGGTTCGCAAGTCGTTTGATTCAGTTTGGGACTTTGGAGCATATGTGGCGAATCCAGGATTTTGGAACAATTTTGCAAAAAAAATTCTAATTTTTTTGTCTTATACAGTAGAAAACATCAAAAATTAAGGTAGTACAGTTATAAACAAAATGTATACAGAAGAAAATATACACAAATACTAAAAGAAAATTAACTGGTTTTACTATAGTAAAAGTATAGTATACGTAGTAATACTTTAGTATACTTTGCATGTGCTTCATGCCATTTTGTTTTATTAGTATTTTTCTTTCTTTCTTTTTTTTTTTTTTTAGAGAAGACATTGTTTGATAAGCAAAACTTCTTATTCAAGGCCTTGAAAATCAAAAAAGTAGTGCTTAGAAAAATCCTTGAACAGTCTGGAATGTCATTTTACAGTATCTGTATGAACCCTGTGTCATGTGTTTCAGGAGCGTTTATCTTGCTGTATGTGCTGTTGATGGGGCTGGTCGGTGTGCCGTTGTTTTTTCTGGAGCTGGCGGCGGGTCAGAGTATCAGACAGGGCAGCATTGGCGTCTGGAGACACATTTCTCCAAAACTTGTTGGCATTGGCTACTCCAGCTGTGTGGTGAGTAATATTTGGGCTTTTTGGTTAATTGCACTGGTACATAAAGATTTCAATTTTGAGACTTTAAGTCTTTGGCACACTCAGTTTGACTTTAAGCTTATTAAAAGCTAGACATGTAAACGGTGTTAGAACTTGATTTTCTCAATGTTAATTTACTCTTGAATACATTGTTTTCCTTTTCTCTTTTTATTTCCCAGGTGTGTTTCTTTGTAGCTCTGTATTACAATGTAATCATCGGCTGGAGTATTTTTTACATGGGAAGCTCTTTCCAGTATCCTCTACCATGGGAAAACTGTCCGACAGAAGGCAACGGCAACGGCACCGGTAAGGATTAGGAGCTTGTGTAATGCAATATAAAGCGAGTCGTTTTCACTGATGCCAGAAATGTGACTTATTTTATATGGAGATGCGTTTCTTGTTTTCGTTTGAAGTGAAGGAATGTGCTGCCAGCTCTCCCACGGCGTATTTCTGGTACCGTAAAGCTCTGGATATCACAGATTCCATTGATGAAACAGGAGAGTTTAACTATATAATTACTGGGTGTCTGCTGGCCGCTTGGGTCATCGTTTGTCTGGGCATGTACAAGGGCATCAAATCGACTGGCAAGGTATTTGTAGTCCATGTTTTGAATGTGAATGTACATATGATGTTTATTGTATGTTGTAATTTGATTATTGATCATATTAATTGGTGTCGGTTGTGTGTAGGTGATGTATTTCTCCTCCGTATTTCCGTACGCGGTGCTGCTGTGTTTCCTGATCAGAGGCGTGACGTTGGACGGGGCGTCCGAGGGCATTAAATTCATGTTTTACCCCAGGGTATGTAGATCATTACATGACTTTGTAAGTTTTATGTTGAGTTGAGGTCTAGAATATAAGTGGAATTTATTAATTAGGCACTGTAGTCCATAAAAACAATCACCAAATCCGTGTCTTTACTCTATGGGCATGTTATATACACTGAAAAAACTGGTGTAGAAACAGTTTTCCCTTAGAAATTGCTAGTAAATTTCACGAACGATTACAAATGTTTAGTTTAAAATAATCATTGGTTCTGGTTGGTTGCTCTCAGCTGGAGATCTGGGCCGATGTTCAGGTGTGGCGTCAGGCGGCGACTCAGGTTTTCTTCGCTCTGGGTTTGGGTTTCGGTTCTGTGATCGCGTATTCTTCCTACAACCCTCGGAACAACAACTGCCATCGAGACGCGTTCACTGTATCTGGCGTCAACTTCATGACGTCCGTTCTGGCCACGCTGGTTGTGTTTGCCGTGCTGGGCTTCAGAGCCAAAACCATCGCCACCGAGTGTGTTAAACGGTCAGTATGCAGCTCAGACACAAATGATTTGTGAATATTTGATCTTAAAATCTATTAGAATGCCTCAAGTGTCTTTAAGTGTGTTGCACTACAGCTTTAAGATGTTTAGCTGTGTGTTTGTGTGTGTTGCAGTAACGTGAAGGTCTTGTTTGAAGCGGGGCACAGCACTTCTTTACCTGACCTCTTAATCAATGCGTCAGATGTGGAGAGCATCACATTGAACAAGTATGAGGAGTGGTACAGGATTCAGGGCCAGCAGCTGAATATCCCTGGTTACAACATCACCGCCTGCAGCCTGGAGGAGGAGCTGAAACAGGTACAGAACACAACTAGATGTTTTATTTTATTATTTTCTGAAGAAAATGTGATTCAAAACTTTCTATGCTTGATGTTTTGAGTGGTTGCTAGGGTATTGGGATGTTTTTGGTGGTTGCTAGGGTATTATTGGAATGTGTAGATGTTTGCTAGGGTATTGCTGGAATGTTTTAGAGGGTAAGGTATTATTGAAATGTTTTGGGTAGTTGCTAGGGGTATTACTTTTTGAGTGGTTGCTAGGTTATTGGGATGTTTTCGGGAATCGCTAGGGTATTTTTGGAATGCTTCGGGTGGTTGCTAGGGTATTACTTTGTTTTGAGTGGTTGCTAGGTTATTGGGATGTTTCAGGTGGTTGCTGGGGTCTTTGTTTTAAGTGGTTGCTAGGTTATTGGGATATTTAAGTGGTTTCTAGGGTATTATTCAAATGTTTTAGGTGGTTGCTAGGGTATTGGAATGTTTTGGGTGGTTGCTAGGGGTATTACATTGATTTGAGCATTTGCTAGGCTATTAAAATATTTTAAGTGGTTGCTAGGTTATTATTGAAATGTTTTGGGTGGTTGCTAGGGTATTGCTGGAATGTTTTAGGGGGTTGCTAGGGTATTGGAATGTTTCAGGTGGTTGCTGGGGTCTTTGTTTTAAGTGGTTGCTAGGTTATTGAGATATTTAAGTGGTTCCTAGGGTATTATTCAAATATTTTGGGTGGTTGCTAGGGGTATTACTTTGTTTTGAGTGGTTGCTAGGTTATTGGAATGTTTTCGAGAGTTGCTAAGGTATTGTTTTGGGGGGTTGCTATGGTATTTTTGGAATGCTTTGGGTGGTTGCTAGGTTATTGGAATGTTTTCGGGAGCTGCTAAAATATTTTTGGAATGTTTTGGTTGGTTGCTGGGGTATTACTTCATTTTGAGTAGTTGCTAGGTTATTGGAATATTTTAATTGGTTGCTAGGTTATTATTGAAATGTTTTGGGTGGTTGCTAGGGTATTGCTAAAATGTTTTAGGGGGTTGCTAGGATATTTTTGGAATGCTTTGGGTGGTTGCTAGGGTATTACTTTGTTTTGAGTGGTTGCTGGGTTATTGAAATGTTTCAGGTGGTTTCTGGGGTCTTTGTTTTAAGTGGTTGCTAGGTTATTGGGATAAGTGGTTGCTAGGGTATTATTCAAATGTTTTGGGTGGTTGCAGGGGTGTTACTTTGTTTTGAACAGTTGCTAGGATATTGGAATGTTTGGGTGGTTGCTAGGGGTATTACCTTGATTTAAGTGGTTGCTAGGTTATTGGAATATTTTAAGTGGTTGCTAGGGCATTATTGCAAAGTTTTGGGTGGTTGCTGGGGTGTCAAAAATGTGATCTCCAGGTCTAAAGTAATTGAAATGAATACACCTGTAGTTATGATGATTTCTGCAGTATTTCTTTGGTAAGGAATGACTCAGATGAATGGTTGGCAATTTTCAGTTACTTTGCAATTTTCATTTTCTCTCTCAGGGTGTGGAAGGAACCGGTTTAGCGTTCATAGCGTTCACTGAAGCCATGACGTTGTTTCCCGGGAGTCCGTTCTGGTCGGTGCTGTTCTTCCTTATGCTGCTCAATCTGGGTTTGTCCACCATGTTCGGCACCATGGCTGGAATACTGACTCCGCTGACAGACACCTTTAAGACGCTACGCAAACACAAACTCATCTTTACAAGTAACACTCCCACCCGTTCTATTTCTCTTTTATATTTGGGTTTATTTAATCAGTATTGTTGTGATTTGCGTGTCTGTAATTGCTCTGTCTGATAGTTATTTTGTCTTTCTCCTAGTATGCAGCTGTGCAGTGGGCTTTCTGATCGGTCTCATTTTCACTCAGCGCTGTGGAAACTACTTTGTGACGATGTTTGATGACTATTCCGCCACACTTCCCCTCATCATTGTCGTCATCTTTCAGACCCTCAGCGTGGCCTGGGTTTATGGAGCTGACAGGTATCACAGACTCTCTGAGTTTAAGTACAGGTGTGTTTATCTGTGTTGGTTTTGTGCATTAATGTGCATAAATGCAGGTTTTTGGAGGACCTGAAGCGGATGTTGGATCGCCCGGTTCCTGTAGTGTACAAATACCTGTGGAAGTACGTGTGTCCAGTCGCTATGCTGGGGCTCTTGGGTGCCAGTCTGCTGAAGATGATCTTGGAGCATCCCACATACACCGCCTGGAACAGAGAAAAGGTAAAATGGGCCTTGGAATAAAATTGAGCTGTCTATATTCGTAATCCTCATCATAGTAATTGCAATCTCCGCGTAAAACTGATCAGGTAGACCAAACCGTAAGTCGTAGAGACTTGAAACTTGGAGGAATGGTAGTACTCACACCGTCTGCAACGTCACCAAGGCTCACCCCAATCGACCTGACTGGGGCGCTACAGCGATTAAAAGTATAAAATCACTCGTAAATCCTAAAAAGTTTGTTGCAGGCTCAGGTGTCTTGTGTCATTGTAATCTTTGGCTCATTTGTCTGTCACCCTGGAGACGGGGTGTTTTGCATTTTTTGAAAAACCTGGGAGTAATTCACAAAAGTTGTGGAACCAAACGAGTGCAGGAAAAACTTTGAACTTTTGACCCTCTGTTGTAAAAGGACGCCCAAACGTTTAAAAGGGGCAGGGCTACTTACTAAAATGGCTGTAACTTTTGAACGGAACGAGATATTATCGCCAACCTCGCAAAGTGTATGTAAGAGCTGAATCTGAGGTCACATGAAAAAAAAGTCATGGAGCTTGGCCACTTGGTGGCGCTATAAGAGGGAAGAAACATAAAAACAGCCATAACTACACAACCGTTTGTCCTATTAATGTGAAAATTGGCACGCACGGTTTTGGTGCCACAGGTGGCTCTAAGGACATTTGTTTTTTGCATCTCAAAAAACAAAGTTTGAGCGCCTATTAGACAAGCTCTACGGACGTTTATCGTAGCGAAACTCAGTGGACCTGTTTGACTTATGGCGTTAAAGGTCTATGAGAAATTTTTCAAGGGTGTAAACGATTGTGTATTGCATGGTTTTTGACACATTCGTATGATATTCATATCATACGGCAGTCCTCCTCTTTCCGAACGACTTTGCCTCTAGAATCACTGTTGTCAATCAAACCGTTGGTTAAATGATTGAGAAAATGTACTTTTGCGAAATAGTCCTAGGTTTTTGTCGCTCAATCTGGAAAAAAAACACTGCAATGCAATTCTCTGGACTCTCTAGGTCAATAAGGTTAAAAAAATTGAAATTTACCCTTTGGGAAGCTATAATGGGGTAATTTAGAAAAGGGGCCTGTCCAAATATACCCAAAAACCCATAAAGCCTAAATGAAAACTCAGAAGTTCACAAAACCTGGTGAGCACATGCGACAGGTGATTCTAAACAAGAATGCAAAGTTTTAGAGAGATCGGACCAACAGTCATAAAT
>JAHKKF010475904.1:0-14227 GCA_019740295.1 Labeo calbasu
GCAGCAGCCAATCAGATCCCCTCTAACTACATCAACCGTGTGACAGAAATTCAGGGATTCAATGACCCTCAGAAGAAGGAATATTTCAGGAAGAGAATTAGTGATGAGCATCAAGCCAGCAGAATCATCTCACACATCAGAAGAGCAAGAAGCCTCCACATCATGTGCCACATACCCGTCTTCTGCTGGATCTCAGCCACTGTGCTTCAAAACATCCTGAAACAAGATCTCAGTGCAGAAATCCCTCAAACTCTGACTGAAATGTACATCTACTTCCTCCTCATTCAAACAAATGTGAAGAACCAGAAGTATGAAGAGAGAAATTCAGAGGAACTCCTGCAGTCCAACAGAGAAGTGATTGTGAAACTTGCTGAACTGGCTTTCAATCAGCTGATGAAGGGGAATGTGATGTTCTATGAGGAGGACCTGAAGGAGAGCGGCATAGACGTTACTGATGCCTCAGTGTATTCTGGGATTTGCACTGAGATCTTCAGGGAGGAATCTGTGATTTATCAGAGGAAAGTTTACAGTTTTGTACATCTGAGCTTTCAGGAGTTTTTTGCAGCACTGTATGTGTTTTACTGCTATTTACACAAGAACGGTGAGATTCTAAAAATGTTCCTGACAGGAAGATCCAGAACTCAATGTGAGACTGTTCCTCTGAATACGTTTCTAAAGGGAGCAATGACTAAAGCTTTAAAGAGTAAAAATGGACACCTGGATCTTTTCCTTGGATTTCTTCATGGCGTCTCACTGGAGTCCAATCAGAGACTCTTACAGGATGTACTGATACACACAGAGAACAACCCAGAGAGCATCAAGAAAATAATCCAAAACCTTAAACAAGGTCAAAAAGACGATGTCAGTCCTGACAGATGGATGAATCTGTCGCACTGCTTGACTGAAATGAAGGATAACTCTGTTGTTAAAGAAATGCAGGCATTTTTAAACTCCAAAACAAGCAAAGAAAATCTTTCTCTTGCTCAATGCTCAGCTTTAGCAAACATGATCTTGATGTCAGAGGACGTGCTGGATGAGTTTGACCTTAAACAGTACAACATCAAATCAAATGAGGGCAGATGGAGACTGTTTCCTGCTGTGAGGAACTGCAGAAAAGCTTCGTAAGTGTGAAAAAATGAACACAATTATATTTAACATAAAGTTCAACACAAGTTGTGATCGAAGTTTGTTTTTCACTGGGGTTTGTGTTCACAAGAATAGATGTTAATTACTGCACTGAGTAATTTTTTAATTCTCAAGCAATTAATGCTATTAGTTTTTTTAACATTCGTAGAATGGAAAAAAAAAATTGCTTTGTGCTTTGTCAACTTAACCAGCAAATATAGTCCAACTCTATGGCAGTTGTTTAGGTGATTTTAGTCAATAGAATTAGTTTATGTAATTAAAATAACTCATCATATTATCAACTCCAGTCCTGGAGGGCAAGTGTTCTGCTGAGTTTAGCTCTAACCATAACCAGATACCCTCAATTAATCCCAGTGTTCAAATTTACTTGCAATTTACAGCTACGATGTACATGATATACTTTTAATTATGTCATATACTTGTTTTAAATTTTGGACCCTCATCTAACGCATCTGATTTAATTTATCAGCTCATTAGATTCCAAGACTTGAATTAAATTGTGTGTGACTGATGAGGGAGGCATCCAAAATGCGCAATGATAGGGAATCCCCAGGACAGATTTAAGAGTCACTGAACTGAACTGAAAGAAGTCTTTCAGTCTGGTGGGAACATCAGCATACCAGCATGTCTTTTAAACAGAGTCCTTGCTGTTTTCAGTTTGGCAGGCTGTAATCTCACTGACCACCACTGTAAAATTGTGGCTTCTGCTCTACAATCATCAAACTCACCCCTGAGAGAGCTGGACCTGAGTAACAATAACCTGCAGGAGTCAGGAGGGAAACTGCTCGCTGCTGGACTGAAGAGTACAAACTGTCAACTCAACATACTGAGGTTTGTGTTTTAAACTGATTTATTTTGTGATTGTTAATAATTATAGACACCCAAGCAAGTTTAAGAGGAGTTTGGGAGTTTTGCATTTTTAACCTAAATCACAGCAGCGTCTGTCTGTGAAGGATGTAGACTGTCAAACATACACAACTATTACCCAATCATACCACTGGGTGTTTACTAGTCTACAATCTGCCACGCCTGTTCAGAGCTTTCAGAGCTTTCTTATGAGGGGGTTCAAAAACAGGACAGAAAATAGCCTATTATTTTTAAATTATGATGTAAAATTGTGATATCAAAATCTTGATAAAATTATAAGTGGACCTCAGAGAACAATACAAAATAATAATAATAATAAAAAAAAAAAAAACAGAGGAGGTTCATGACACCTTTAAAACTTTCAGACAAGGCTTTGTCACATCAGAGTTTGTCATCAAAATTTACTCTAGTTTCATTTTATTAATCCTATACACATCCAGATAGTGTTAAATGCACACAGGATATATACTAATTCGTTTTTGTTGGGTCACCCAAAATAGTGACACAAGGTTCCTAGAAGTTTTTTCCCCAATTTCCAGTTTTTAAGTCGTTTATGTTGTAGATTAGAACATGTGTCATCTTTATTCCCAAATAAAAAATGTTTTACAGAAAATCACCTTGTTAACAGAAATCTCAAGCAAATGAATTTATTAGCATGTTGCATCCCGTCAATGTTTTTTTTTTTTTGGTGGTGTTTTGTTTTCATGAATTACACACACAAGCATATACCATCACAGCCCCCACATTCCTGCTGCTGTTCCCAAATGCCAGAAATAAGATCTAAAGCATTTCTAAAATGAAGCACACTAACATTACTGTTGTTTTAGATTATCTGTCTGTTTGGTGAAAGAGGAAGGTTGTGTTGCTCTGGCATCAGCTCTGAGTTCAAACCTTTCACACCTGAGAGAGCTTGATCTGAGTTACAATCATCTGCAGGATTCAGGAGTGAAACTGCTCACTGCTGGACTGAAGAATCCAAACTGTCAACTCAACATACTGAGGTTTGTGTTTCACACTGATTCATTTTGTGATTTTAATAATTAAAGACACCCTGGCAAGCAAGTTTAAGAGCAAAACATTTTGGGTAGTTGTTCTGTTTTTTTTTCCTTCATTAACCTACTACAAATCTACCTGCTCTCTACAGTTAAATTCCAAAAGTTTTAGGCAAAAAGTGAAAATGTTTATATTCTGCAGTGTTTTATGCCACTGTTAGCATTGTGTTAAAACATGCTAGCAACAATGTGTTATGTAATGCTAGAAACACATTAAACGTTGCAATGGGATATATCATTCTAGAAGCATGCTATCAACATGTTAAATCATCAGAATCTTCATAAAATCGCACTGTTAACAGAAATCTCAAGTCAGTTAATTTATTATAAAATTAATTTGAGTAAACGTCATTCAGCAAATAGTTCAGAGGAGTTCCTGAATAAATCAGTCCTTCAGATCATAACATAGACTTCAGTGTCCCACCAATATGTAATTTTTTATATATATATATATATATATATATATATATATTTTTAATCTTTTTTTATCCTGCTGTTATATCAATTTTAATTCACTTTTGGGTATATATTTGTCCCCAAAAATAAGGTTAAGTAGGTGCACACACCCAAACACCATCACACAGCATCTCTAAAATCAATCACACTAACATTATTACTGTTGTTGTAGATTATCTGGCTGTTTGGTGAAAGAGGAAGGTTGTGCTGCTCTGGCATCAGCTCTGAGTTCAAACCTTTCACACCTGAGAGAGCTGGACCTGAGTAACAATGACCTGCAGGATTCAGGAGTGAAACTACTCTCTGGTGGACTGAAGAATCCAAATCATCTCAACATACTGAGGT
This sequence comes from Labeo calbasu, assembly GCA_019740295.1. Lineage (NCBI taxonomy): Eukaryota > Metazoa > Chordata > Actinopteri > Cypriniformes > Cyprinidae > Labeo > Labeo calbasu. The sequence continues at coordinate 3,867 of JAHKKF010475904.1, forward strand.
TTGTGATTCATATTGATTTATATTTGAATAATAGTGTGTGTGAGAGAGAAAAACTATATACATTCTACTTTTGTAATTAAATAATAATTAATTGCATAAAATAATTGCTCAATGTGTTAAACATGTGTTAACAAAATAAACGCAACAAAAATTGACAGTGGTGTGAAAGCAGCAGTTAAAAACACATCTGCAGTTTGGTACTCCAGTAAAGGCCAGTCAGGTCACGTTTATTTATTTAGGGCCAGATTTACTAAACAGGGCAAAGTAGCATTAGAGCGCAATTCCAAAAAAGCACCGATAGGAGGGGAAATTTTTGCGTGTGATGTACTGACAATGCACAAATTAAAGAACACAGACGCAGCCAGAATGAGCAGCGGAATCTACCAAGAGCAGCACAAATTACCGCCTGCTTTAAGACATGTTTTTTTGGGGGGGGGTGTCATATAATGCCGCAAATACCAGTCATTTGGCGAGTAATTTGACAAATGTTAGTAAATCATGTTGCATTCTAATACTCCCATAAATTTTGTGTCTGAAATAGAAACTCCTATTCAATAAGGTCATGTGCAAAAATAACGGTGTCCACACCTTTTCAGCGCTAATTCTTCACTGGCCGTCTTCAATAAATCCTGACAGTACTATTTTAATGCCAAAAGATGGTTTGCATTGGAAATGTCACTTTCAGTTAGAATTACAACTTGATTTTCTGTTATAAAGCAGCTCTCCATTGTGGAGGTCAAAGCTTGATCCAGCTCAAGATCAAGCATGATTTAACATATTGCTAACATGTTTCTAGCAACTACTAGCATGTAGCTGTTTTAATTATCATAACCCTATAAGGTTTTTTAAGAGAGATTATGTAAATAGTTTATCTAAAAATAAAGTGTCTCATCACTTACCCTTATTTTTTCGTATCTATATGACTTACAAAAGGAGATGTTAGAATGATGTGTTATTTATTAAAATGTTCATATTGATAATTAAATGGTGAATAATAGTTTCTCTGCCTGTCATCTCATTTTTTGTGACAAATATATTTATTTGTATAAATTAATTGTATAATAATTGCAATTACATAATCTGATTTTCAAAAGCTGAAGTGATTGCCTTTCAGGGCAGTACGTTAACTTTTCTTGCCCATAGCACTGGTGCTACAGAGGTGCAAAGTTTTGTAGCACAGGCCAAACAGTTGTAGCACAAGTTAGGGGTGCGATATGGCAAAACTATCATATGCCTTTTTTTTTTTTTTCTTTTTTTTTATAGAAATATCACGATTCATGATTTTATCATGATTCTTCATCATGTTGGCTTTACTATTTACTACTAATTTCCCTGTTGTAAAAAAGATAACACAATATAAAATAAAAAAGAATGGCAGACATTTAGGCCAAAGTGGACAAATCTTTGTCATTTTTTAAAATTTGTTATTAGAAAATAAAATCAAAGATATACATTAAAACTACACATAATATACAAATAAAGCAAACTATTTTTCAGGTACAGTTTTTAGCAGTAGCCAAACATTCAAGAAATCAAATGAACAAATATTAAAATAAAACACTATATACACTATATACGTCAATTATACTTTGTCTCTGTTTTGTTGTTTTATTAACATTAAAAGAAAAGCTCACCCAAAACTGAAAATTCTGTAATCTTTCCGTCAATTCTGTCATAGTGTTTTATTTTTACACCATCATTTACTCACTCTCAAGTTGTTTTAAACCTGAATTAGTTTCTTTCTTCTGTTGAACATAAACGTTATGTTGAAGAATGTGGGTAACCAAACAGTTGCTGTCGACTTCCATAGTATTTTCCCCTCTACTATCAAATGTGGACCAGTTACTGTTTAGTTACCCACATTATTTAAAATATCTTCTTTTGTGTTCAGCACACGAAAGAAATGAATACAGGTTTGGGACAACATGTAAATGAGCAAATAATGACATTTATGTTATTTTTGGGTGAAAAGGAATAATTTACTTGAGTACAAGTAAAAGTACTGAAAAATAATATGACTCAGGTAAGAGTAAAAAAAGTAGTTTGCTGAAAAACTTACAAAGTACTTAAGTATTATTATTATTATTATTATTATTATTATTATTATTATTATTATTAATACCCAAAATTTATGGAACATTAAACACTCTCATGTACACAAGTGAGACTCATAGAAGTATTAAACTTATCAGGTTCCAGGAAATCCCTTATATGGACAAATGCATCTGATATCACTACAGCTGAATAACATGCAGATACACACCTTTCGACTGATGAAGCATGAAGACAATAAACACACACTGTAATTTAATTGCATGATTTATGTATTACAATTTTATCTCTAGACGGTTACAGCTATGATTTTATTGATACAGCTGGCTGACTGATTTTATTGTCTCAAGCATTCATAAATCACACAAAAGAAAATTAAGCAGTTTACTACAATAAAACCATGGTTAATTTTTGTAAGGGTTGTGACGTCCACATGATTTCGTTGAAGAAATTATAGGCTGTAGCATTTCTATCGCAAAAAGGTGGACAAAAAGGAACAATTAAGTGGATATTTTAATTAAATGTTTGGTCAATAATAAACGAGGATTTGATCGCCCTGTAAGTGTAACAACAGCAATTATCAGGCCTTTGGCGCCCTTTGCAGGCATTTGTAATAATGCAATGTACATAAATGTATTTAACAGTGTTATTCAATGAAACCATATGCTTATATGGAAAGTAGAACATTATTAACGTCAAACACCAAAAAAAAAGTTTCACGTGATGAACATAAGTTACCTGAAAGTGGTACATGTGCTTCATCTTGGGCTTTATCTTGGGCTTTTTAATTTTTCTTTTCTCTGTGCTGGACTGCTGATGTCTTTATGCAGGCATAGTTGTCCATCACTTATGATCATTTGCTTTCAGCCACAAACAAGAGGTAAGGGCATGGCACGTCACAAGTGCTTAGCCTACTGCCTAGGCCACTGCGTTCACTGTAAAATGTAATATATATATATATATATATATATATACACATACATGCATACATACAGGTGCATCTCAAAAAATTACAATATCGCAAAAATTACTTCTTTCAAAAGCTGGAAATTTCATATATTCTAGATTCGTTACATGTAGAATGAAATGTTTCAAAAGTTTTTTGTTGTTGTTTTTTAAATTTTGATGATTAGAGCTTACATCTGAAAGTCAAAAATCCAGTATCTCAAAATAGAATATTTCCTGGAATCAATTAAAAAATCGCTTTGTTTCTCCATCTGTGCCGCCTTTGTCTATTTTCTTTCTTTTTTTTTTTTTTTTTGTACTTTGTACTTTTGGTGAAAAATAAATGTAGAAACATTGAATACTTTATTTTTATTGTACTCATTTAAAAGTAAAAGTTCCACAATTTAATTATACTCAAGAAAGCAGAAAAATGTAAAAATGTACTCAAGTACTGTAACGGAAGTATTTGCCAAAAGTTACTTTCCACCTTTGGGTATTAATCAGTGAAACAATCGACAATTAGTTGATTAATCATTGTAATAATTGTTAAATTAATCAATTATCAAAATAATCGTTTGTTGCAGCCATATTCTTTACTGAAAACTGGAGTTTAGACAGGCTCCTTCAGCTACCTTTAGGGAACCCCTGGAATACCCACAAATCCACACATTTTGTGCATTTCTCTAATCAACCGTATTTAACTTATCAGCTTATTAGTAGAGACTTTAAGACCTGAAATGGTTGTGTCAGATGAGAGAAACATTGTAACATGCAGTGTGCAACGTGCATTCTGTAGCAGTAAACAGTCTGTAGCGACTAAGCATTGCAGATATGAGAACACGTTGTGTGAAATAGGGTTGGGAAGGTTACTTTTAAAATGTATTCACTACAGATCACAAAATACATGCTCTAAAAATAATTTTGAATGATATGTTGTTTGATTGCTCAAGGTTAGTAACAATCTAAACACTTGCTTTTATATTAATCACCCTAAATAAAACAGGTGTCATTTAAAGCAATTAAATGAATTAATAATATTGAGATAATATTAAGATTAGTGTTTTAAATATACCATTTTAAACACTGAAATATAAAATGATGGTGGGAAAATAAATTGCTTTAAATATGAAACTAAAACCACCAGTAGGTGGCAGCAAATCACTGTCTTAACGAATAAATCGTAATCATTCAATTTCGATTTGATTTTTTTTTTTTTTCTCAAAAGGACTGATTCATTAAGGAATGAAGCAAGTGATTTTATGAATGTATTCAAATCATTTGCTCAGCCGATTCACTTAAAACACAGATTCAATCAGAACCCAAACAGTACTCAGTTGTTTGCAGACACACAACTTTTGTGATGTGGATTTATTTCAGAGTCAGTAGTTATTTTCATTTAGAGTAAATAGCAATAGATGCTTAGTGACCGATGTTGTTTACTCAATGTAAAAAAAACAAAAAACATAGATTCTGTTAATACTCTTTTAAAAGCAGCAGTATTTTCTTTATTCTTCGATGTGCTATTTACACTAAGCACAAATAACGACAGATTCTTTTTACACTATGTAAAAGTGGTAGCATTTCTTTGCAATAAATGTAATAGTTGTAAGATATTTGCACATCAGTGTTATAGTGCATTATAAAAAACTATGCAAAAATAACATATTGAGTGTAAATTATACCTAACCCTAGTGCTAAACCCGATAAACGCTTTTTAATAATAACCCTCTGGAGTCTGAGGTAATTTTGGGGCCCCTGAGATGTTTTGACATGCCCTGATATTTGTGCTTATTTCAGCAACTTATAACATACTATTGGCCAACATGAATATTTATTTGTATTCAGCGCAAACTGCTACAATAATATGCGAGCAAGATGGATGTACATGTTTGCATTTTTTTTTTTTTTTTAGATAAAATAATAAAGATTATGCATGGTTAGTAAGTTTTTGGGGGGGGAAATGTAGTTGAAATAAGGCCTGAATAGTTCTGAATAAGACTTTTGAGTAATCAGTCTTGTAGGCTAGAATATTTACTTCAAAATGATTTGAAAATCATCCTGCTCACTTATTTAAAGACTTGAAGCATAATTTTTTCTTTACTGAGGTAAATATCTCTGTTCTGAGACAGTATTATACAGCCTAGAATGTGTGTAAAGAGCACTCCCTCATATAATCACTAAAAGCTGTCACTCACTTCAGTTCATTGTGTTCTCACGACAGTCCGTTAATAAGCTCTCTACACTGCACAATAGATCTCATAATTACATTGTATCTGCACTTAGTTATAATGAGAGAATTCTCAAGCTTGCAAAACTCTGCATTTTGAGCGACCACTGGATTCTAACTTGAATGCTTTTGGTTACTGCGTTCAAGAAATCAACAGATATGTCTGCTACATTGCTCAACGCTGCAAACATGTTTTGCCAGTATCAGATGGAGCCCCCCGATTCCCCGGGGCCCTAAGTGGCCGCTTACCTTGCTTAAATGTTAAGTCCATCCCTGCTCTGCAGCTCAACCATATTCTCTCTTATCCAGGAAAAACAACAATGTGCTTTTTTTTTTTTACATATATACACACACTCTTACACAAATGTGACCCTGGACCACAAAACCAGTCTTAAGTAGCATGAGAATATTTGTAGCAAAAATACAGTGTATGGGTCAAAATGATAAAGTTTTCTTTTATGCCAAAAATCATTAGGATATTAAGTAAAGATCATGTTACATGAAGATATTTTGTAAATTTTCTACCTTAAATATATCAAAACTTAATTTTTGATTAGTAATATGCATTGCTAAGAACTTCATTTGGACAACTTTAAAGGCGATTTTCTCAGTTTAGATTCTTCTTGCACCCTCCAGAGTTTCAAATAGTTCAATATTTCAAATAGCCAAATATTGTCCTATCATAACAAACCATACATCAATGGAAAGCTGATGAATACATCCGATGATGTATAAATATCTTTTGACTGGTTTTGTGGTCTAGGGTCACAAATAGGGACATTTATGTTACAAATGTTGGGCAGAACTTGGTTTTGTTGTTCTGCCCTCCTGCTGGAGCACACGTCATCAGAGAAGAGATGTCATTGCAGTGGGGAAGGAATTAATGTTTTGATTAAATATTACAAGGGCATATCACGCTAAACACATCTTTGGCACAGTGATCCATTTAAAAACCTCTGATTAGCCGTTGAGTTGATCAGTCATGTCTGTGATTGGCTATAATGCTCAATGCTTCAAAGCCCATGGCAAGTAGTAACCTTTGATGCAAAGGAGGAAAAATGTTTGTCACAATTATGTCACAATAACCCACAGCTACATTTATACTGTACATTTCTAAAAAAAAAAAAAAAAAAAAATGAAGCACACTAACATGAACACTTTCTGTTGTAGATTATCTGGCTGTATGGTGACAGCAGAAGGTTGTGCTGCTCTGGCATCAGCTCTGAGTTCAAACCCCTCACACCTGAGAGAACTGGATCTGAGCTACAATCACCCAGGAGAATCAGGAGTGAAGCTGCTCTCTGATACACTCAAACATCTGGACAAACTCAAGTAAGTTGAGCAGAATTATTACTAACAATTATTCTGTCAAACAACAACAGCAATAATAATTATACAATTATATGTTTCAGTCTTAGAGAATTAATTAATTCCACATGCTCCATGAAAAATTACAATCATTTATTAGACTACTGATTTGACTGGAGTCTTCATCACTTGAGTGAACATCGTTTAAACATGTTTGTACATTTGTTCACATTTGTAGGTGTTTAATAAGAGAAAATCAATTTTAGATATGTTTGTACCAAAAAGATATGATACAATCAAAATAAACATTTATCTGATGGTCAGTGGTCAATGTGTTTACGTACTACTTGTAAGAAATGGACCAGCAGCACAGTTGCTGGTGGATAAGTTATCAAAATGATATATGTGTATAGAGAGAGAGAGAAGTGAGAGAGATTGAGATGTAAAATCTCTACTTCCAGGGAGTCCTGGCCAAAATGGCAGCACATAAAGTTTGTTTTTTTCACATAAAAAAAATTTTCAAACACATACAACAAAATTTTGCCCTGCACTCTTGTAGTGACAGATCAAATAATTAATGCAAGTACATGTTTACTTTAGATTAGACCATAAGACATTTTTTAAAGAGGAAAGTGTTTCTTTACAATACTCAGCTTGTTCCATAATGATGGAGCAAAAAAAGGAGAAAGCAGTTTTGCCAAACTCTAAGTATACTGTTGAAACATTTAAAGTGGTCTTAAACTGATAAACTGAAATTCCCTTGATCTTTTGACATATATTTGTCATTGTACTATAAAAACATTCTGTAAGTTTCAGAACTCAAAACTTTCTCATTAGTCTAAAAATCAGCTTGTGGAATGTGCCACTTTATGATGTCATAGTGTGGCTAAACACGCCTCCCCTGAAGAAGATCAACACCTGCTTCTACATCACTGGCTGTTTAGCTCCGCCCACCGATTCACACATGTAGTGTAAATAACAAGAGAAGCAAACACAGGTCTACGCAGAAACCAAATGGTAAAGATGACTCTGAATACAAGAAGATGCTGTGCAGTGTCAGGCTTTGGAAAAACAGTTTTTGCATTGCCTTCCTTTTGATCACAATGTTAGAAAAAAGAGTGGATGAACTTTATTTTTAATGAAGATCCAGACTGCGTCAATAAGAACTTTGTTCACTTCAATTTACTGTGGATTATTAACAAACAAGGCACAATTCGATGCAGGACTTTCAGAAAGATTGAAACTAAAAGACGATGCTGTACCAACTATATTGGATAATATTAACAGTAATGTCACACCACACAAGTGTGAGTATGTCAACTGATTGTATTACGTGGTCACTGTTGCTTTGTCTGTTCGTACAAATCATTTGATATATGTACCGAGAATGTATGTTTTTTTTATTTTATTTTTTTTGTTTAGTATTTTACCTAAATCACAAAGGCATCTATGTATGAAGGATGCAGGCTGTCAAACATATACAGGTGTTAGCCAATCATAGCAGTGGGCGTTTACTTCTGAATCTACAATCCGCTAGGCCTGTTCAAACAGAGCGTTCAGATGAGGGGGTCAAAACAGGACAGAAATTAGTCTATTACTTCTAAATTATGTTTTTTGATGCATCTTGATAATGTAAGGGGATCTCAGAGAACAGCACAAAATGATAAAAAAGGCAGTTCATGACCCCTTTAAAGAAGTTTAGCAGTAGATCTAGTGCTATAATTATGTTATTATATAACATATACATCATATAAATTGGTAATTTACCTAACAATGCCTTAGCAATAAACAACAGCATGTGTATTTTCTTCCTTTGAAACAATGAGGACCACTTCACCAATTCATACAGGATGCAATAAGTGTGTGAAGACGCACTTGTCACAAAGCATAAGGCAGATGATATACATAATACAACTTTTTAGTGAAGATAAACTTGCATACATATCGATCACATCACCATAATCTAACACTGAGACAAAACAATTGTTTCTTCAAAAGGAAAGTATTTCTTTAAATGGAAAAGAAAACCCAATTTTGGTCTAAGCTTTTTATAAAAGGTTTTTCATATGTACATAAAATCCCAACTATTCATCCAGTCATATGCCCAAATATTTGTAACAATTTACTCTTCAGTTCATTCACCTTGTTAAGTTAAAATAGGGCAATCTGTTTTAATGCAAAGATGACTGAAGAGCCTTTTTGAGTTTAAAACCAATTTTAAGTTAGACAGTGACAATTGCAATGACTGAAAAGATTGTTTATCTATGGCTTGGTTCACCGAATGTGCTACTGTGGCTATTGTGTCATCAGCATATAGATGAATTGTAGCTGAGATTATCCCATGACCTAGGTCTTTAATATAGATGGAGAATAAATTTGGTGCTAAATAGATCTCTGTGAAAAACACCTTTGACACACACTGAGACACACAATGAGTTCTTTCTGATAAGTCATTATTGAACCAATTTAGAGCCATTTCACAAAAAACCTACATAACTAAGTCTCTGCAATATAAGTTTATGATCTACAGAATCAAATGTTTTTAAGAGACTTACACATAGGGCTGCACAATGCTGTTCACTATCCAAACATTTAATAATATCATTTGTGAGCAAATTTATTTTGTGCAAAATGTACTTTATTTTTTTATTATATAAGCAGGCTACTTTTTAAAAAAGCACAAATTCTGTGCAATGAAGCCCGTCACGTCTGTAGCGCACACACGTGCCATATGCGGGAAAAAGAACAAGCTCAGAATCGATCCTGAAATATTCTCATGTTCTCATGTCATGTTGTTCTACAGAATAAACTGCACACACTCACACCCCAGACTGTCTTTAGCAGGACACACACTACAGGAAATTTTCATTTTTGGGTAAAATATACCTTTAATTACTTCAAAAACAGTGACATTACCACCTCAATCCTGAGAAATAAAATGTAACTATTAAGTGGTGAAGGTATTTTATTCATAAATTAATAGTTGTGCACAACAAACACACAAACTTGCTCCTGAATGTTTCAGCATGTCCACAATCATCTGTGTGTCACTGTCTGTTACAGTCTATTAACATCATGTCAGCACTTTTAACATGTCACTAGTGTGTTTTAGAAAATGATTTAAGTTTGAAGTTAAAACAGATTGAGCTTTTGTAGGTTTTTTAGACGGAGATTGCTGTGCATTTGCTGTGGTGTCCTGTGTGCTTTCAAGAGAGTTGATAGGGTGTTCTAAATTGTTAAAACGTGTGTGTTTTCTAGTGTGGATCATGGAGGAGGGTTCAGGATCATATCAGGACTCCACAAATGTAAGTCCACAAACAGACACACAGTTTTGTTGTTTGTTGTTTAGTTGTTGTAAATGTGTCTCTTGTAATGTGTGTTCTTGTGTTCAGATGCCTGTGATCTCACACTGGATACAAACACAGCAAACAATCGACTCATTCTGTCTGACGAGAACAGAAAAGTGACACATGTGATTGAGCCACAGTCACATCCTGATCATCCAGACAGATTTGATTGGCATTGTCAGGTTCTGTGTGTTGAGAGTCTGACTGGACGCTGTTACTGGGAGACTGAATGGAGTGGAGATTTTGTTTATATATCAGTGTCATATAAAGAAATCAAGAGGAAAGGAAGGAGTCATGACTGTGAGTTTGGACGTAATGAGAAGTCCTGGAGTCTTGAATACACTTATGGCAGATTCACTGCCCGTCACAATCATAAAGAGACTCATATATCTGCTGGTTCAGTGTCCAGTAAGAGAGTAGGAGTGTATGTGGACGTGTCTGGTGGCACTTTGTCCTTCTACAGCGTCTCTGACACACACAAA
>JAHKKF010475907.1:0-23693 GCA_019740295.1 Labeo calbasu
AGGTCTGCATTGTCTAATGTCTTCATGTGTGTTTCGGTTCGGTTCGGTGTGATCCTTGTTTCCAGTTTTGTTGTGCCGTGTTGGCTTTTTGGTTTATGTTTATTTTGTGTTTTGTTTAATTAAATATCCTTTTCCTGCATTTGGACCCTGACCTCCTTTTTCCCGTGACAAAATGAGGATAGTCCTTGTGGGGACATTTGTGACCCTGGACAACAAAACCAGCCATAAGGGTCATTTTTTTTAAAATTGAGATTTATACATTATCTGAAAGCTTTTCATTGATGTATGGTTTGTTATGACAATATTTGGCAGAGAGACAACTAAATCAAATGTAAATCAAAAATTAATAAAATCAAAATATCGAAAGAATCACCTTTAAAGCTGTCCAAATTAAGTTCTAAGTCATGCATATTACTAATTAAAAATTAAGCTTTGATATATTTACTGTAGAAAATTTACAAAATATATTCATGGAACATGATCTTTACTTAATATCCTAATGAATTTTGGCAAAAAGAAAGAAAAAAAAAAGAAAAATCAATCATTTTGACCTATACAATGTATTTTTGGCTATTACATATACTGTTACTATTACTACTTAAGACTGGTTATATGGTACAGGGTCACATTTGGTCCCCATGAACTTGACATAAATCACATAAAGGGGATTTAAATGCAGAAATATAAAAATATTAAATATTTAAGGGCACTGTGTGAGACCTATACAGGACAGTGTCTTAAAAGCAACACCACCCTCTGTAGGAGATGAAAATAAAATTTAAGGCGTGCATGAGTATGTATTAAAAATGAATTTGAATTTAAATATTTTCTAGCAATAACTATGCACAGATATGTACATATATGATATGCACAAAATAAATACGGAGCATTTAATTTGACTTTTTTTTCCCTGAAAATGTATTGATAATCAGGACGTTTACATCTTTCTATGTAAAGCTTGTGATTAGCACCATCTTGTGCATCCCTGTAAAATTGCACATTTCAGCCACTAAACATAAAAATCCACAATGAAGAAAAAAAGAAAGACAAAAAGTATATGCGCCATAATCAAAATAAATTTTGATGGACACTAATCAAACAATATTTGCAAAACAATTAATTATTATTATTATATTTTTATATTCTATGTCTGTTTTCTTTATTCTACCTGAACAGACCCACAACTCTGCACTTCTCATCTTCCTCTACACACAGCCTACTTGTATGTAACAACTGTACATATATTATTTATTTTGTATAGTAATAATAATAATAAAAAAAACTCTTTCTGTGTATAAACCGTACACGGCGAGATTATTTTTAAAAGTCTTCCTGAGGTCACAAAAACTAATAAAGTAAACCAACCGTGTGACCATGTGGCTTTAATTTGATCATTTCATTTTATGACACTAGATGGCAGTGCAGGCGAGTTTAACCAAACCTGAGGTCAAGAGCTCAAGAAAGAGGATATAATGTGCATATAAATATATAAAGCATCCATACAGATTAATTATATGGTGAAAATATAAAAAAGTGGTAAAGATTACACATTGTGCTATTAATTATGTTTATTCAACAAAATACCCCTGAATAAATAATAAACAGATAAATTAATCAGTAATATTATATTAACTACCATTAATCAGTAAGTTCTCTCATTATTCTTGGGTACACGAGAAGTTACAAATAAAGACTTTGCAAACAGCTGTTTCTGTGATCACGCAAAGGTGGTCTAAAGATTATTCAAAGACACTGACAAGTGACTCTTTTAAGCTATATAGGTTTCAAAGCTAGCAAACTTCTTTTGCTTTATCAGACAAACAATTTTTTAATTTTTCAAATAGATTTTTTTTCAAATACATTTAAAAAAAATATCAATAAATCACAAACATTTATGACCACGTTAAGGCTATTTTATCGGATTTGTTAAACATTTAAAACTGAAGCAATGGCAAAAGCAGAATGGTTTCTAAAGTAAAGTTTTTATTTATTTATTTAGTTAAATGTATAATTGCACATGTATAATTAAAAAAGAAGCAAACAATTGGATATTATATTAAATAAGAATATTAAAATGATTTACATTACAAAAACATTACAGTATTGACATTACAACTAAAACGTTACAGCACTGTTTAAACATTCATAAAATAAAATAAATAAATAAATAAAAAGTTTGACAACAAACTTCCGGAATAATTGAGCCCCACCGACGCAAGTGCAAGCACGACTGCGCAAATGCGCAAACAGATAAGTTGCATTCTCACTTTTTGAGTTGCATACCACAGCATTTAAGACAGACAGCATCACTTCCTTGATTTCACGGGACAGAGAGCGAGTCTCCTCCCACTCGAGTGGCATATTGGTGAGAAAAAGCCTCGTTTGTCTCACAGGAAGAAGTTGAAAACATGAAGAAACGCGACAGTTAGAGGGATCACAACTCAAAAGTCACAGGCTCAGCACATCTCTTCTCCGGACGGCGGGATTAAAATGTGTTCCTGTCAAAGCGAAGAAACAAGTGGCTTGAGACACTGACTCGACTAGACACATTGCGCTGTATCAGAGCGATTGAACTGTTAGAAAACTACTGAAACATTTGCAGATATGTCGGAACTCAGGTCCAGTTTCCTTCACATTGGGGATATCGTGTCTCTGTACGCGGAGGGAACTGTCAATGGATTTATCAGCACTTTAGGGTAAGTTGCCTCTCATTGTTAATTACACTGTACGTAAATAAACATGGCAGTTAGACATTTCATTCAGATACACTGATGTGATTATGTTGCCCAAAATGTAGTATTACAATAGTAAACATGCAATACAATTTCACGTACAATTTCTTGACCTTCTCATGTCAGATGAAGTTTGTTGAGTGGAAGTAGGAAGTGATTTGAGCACATACTATAGGCCAGAGGTGCAATGTGACAGCATTGCTTCAGGAGCATGCAAATTATTTAACAGGAATGCAAAGTTAATTTACACAATAACACCAATACAACTGTGTAGGGTTTTTGGGGGGGAAATATCACGGCTGGTATTTACATCATATGAAATAAAGACTCCAGACATATTAGTATTATAAAAAAAAGCAGATTTAATTTACATGGAGCGGATCACCACCATGGGTGATGGCATTTTTGATATCATGTGACCTGCCGTATCATGCAATAGGTTGATTAACTACTAATAGTCCCAAAATGAGTAATAGAGGGTTTGCATTTACATCACGATTTGGTCAGGTACCTGGATGCGCGGTCATATTGGCGATACTCGGATGTAAACAACAGCATGGATTGCACGGTTAAAGGGGACGTCCATATTTAAGATGTAAGATTCACTGTTAATCTAGCTTGCGCTAGCTGCTTTGACAAGGGGCGTGGCAGTACTGAAACACCGTCTAAGCTGTTCGCCAATTGCAACGCACTGGGCCAGCTAACCAATCATAACACATTTCCTATTTTCGGAAGGCTGGCCTTCATTAAACCTGGAATTAATCGAGCTATTTGTGCCAGGCTGGGAGAAAGGTATTGTAATAATGTAAATTATGTGAAAAATAATGCGTTTTTCGACCACCAAGCATGAGCGCATGTTCAAGTACACCCCCAAAACAAAATCAAGACTTTGAAAAAGAGCATAATAGGACCCATTTAATGTCCTACTGAATATGTTGTTCTGCTCATTTATGCTGTCTAAACCATGGAAAAAGGCGTGGAAGCTGCAAAATCATATAGAGAAGGACTTCGTAAGGGTGCAATATTTTGACAAAGTTAAAGTTAATAGGTGGTAAAGATATATACGAGCTGTATTAATTAAGATATTAGACTAATATTTCACCTAATTGAATGGAAATGATAAGAACAAACATGAATGTTGACAAGATTCTTGGTTTAGTTTGGCCAACCACAAACAAGTTTTTTGCACTCTTCTACTTGATTTGTTATAACTTTTGGCAGTCTATAGTACTCCAAATGTTTTTCATGGTCCGACCATATAGTACAGCCCAAAACGTGATGATAATTGACCATTTTCTGCAGCAATAATCAGCAAAATATGCTAGTTTCGTTCGGTTCAGTGGCATACGTTTAGTGCCGCCAATATGGCCGATTGATGACATGTCGTGAAAACACTCTATAGAGCTCTTTCAGACGGTAATCTTATGAAGTATAGTACACAAAACATTATAACAACAAACACAATATATATATATACTGCAGGCATGGAGATCCAGCTAGATGCATATAAAAATTTACTAAGCGCACTTTTAATTATTAAAGAAATAGTTCACCCAAAAATTAAAACAAAATTGCTGAAAATGTACTCACTCAATTCAAGATGTAGATGAACAGATTTGGAGAAATTTAGCATTAAATCACTTGCTCACCAATGGATCCTCTGCAGTGAATAGGTGCCGTCAGAATGAGAGTTCATACAGTTGATAAAAACAACGCAATAATCCAAGTAAACCATGCTTTCAGTCAGTCAGTCAGTCAGAGTTTTGTGAAGTGAAAAGCTGCATGTTTGAAAGAAACTTTCCTGTTTGAACTCTCCTTCTGACGGCAAGCATTCACTGCAGAGGATCCATTGTTGAGAAAGAGATGTAATTCAGCAAATTTAAATTTTTGGATGACATATTCCTTTGAAGTCAAAAATTTTTTACAGTTTCTACGATTGCACTGTGTAACAGAAGCAGTGGTCATGTAGGAACACATCCGCTTGAGAGTCTTATGAAAGATTATGAATATAACCACATGGAGGTAAAACGCCCAGCTCCATTTCAGGTCGCGTTGAATCACTTTTGCATTGTTGTGCAATGACTCATCAAGCAATTAAGGTGCAGAACAAATAGCACGCCAGTGCATGGTGGCATTTAGAATGCTGCGGTCACAATATCTACAACTTCTCTTTGCTTAAATGTTTTAGCTTTAAAAGTTCGTTTGCGGCATGGCATCAAAAGGATTGCAGGAGCGGTCATTTCTCAGTTGTTTTTCACAATTCATGACACAGCTGTTTTGGAGTTTCAGCAGTTGTAAAACTTAATGTGTGGTTTTTCAACTTCTTACTATGATTCAAAAGTAAGCGCTGAGGTTTTGTTTGAAACATAATGCAGACAGTAACGTGCATTTGTACTAGATTGTGACGTTATGTATGAGCAGACCTTGTGTCTGTCAGCTGTCAGACTGTCTCAGTGTTGTAGTGCATAGTTGACGTTCCAGTTTTTTCAGGGTCTTTTATTACATTTGCTGTGTGTTTGTCCGGTTATGTTTTTCCATATTTAGAGACAGACAGACAGAGAATGCTTTTATGCCAAAAATCATTAGAATATTAAGTAAAGATCATGTTCCATACCAATCCATGTTTCCCACCGTAAATATATCAAAATGTAATTTTTGATTAGTAATATGCATTGCTAAGAACTTCATTTGGACAACTTTAAAGGTGATTTTCTCAATATTTTTTTCGCACCCCATTTTCAAATAGCTCTATCTCGGGCAAATATTGTCCTATCAACAAACCATCAATGGAAAGCTCATTTATTGATAATGCATAAGTCTCAATTTTAAAAAAAATGACTACTATAAATGGTTTTGTGGTCCAGGGTCACATATGTGTTTACTGCACTTTCATTACCTTATTTATCCCTAAATAGGGTTCATTTAAGTTCCTTAAAGGTACAAATTACTTCCTAAAGTGTACATATTGGTACCTTTCCAAAAGGTTTTTTAACTTAGAAACCAGTAAAGGGATAGTTCACCCAAAAATGTAGATTCTGTCATCATTTATTCACCCTCAAGTTGTTTCAAACTTGTATGAGTTTCGTTCTTCTGTTGCGCACAAAAGAAGATATTTTAAAGAATGTTGGTAACCAAACAGGAGAAGAAAGAAAGAAATGAAACTCATAAAGATTTAGAACAACTTGAGAATGAGTAAATGATGACAGAAATTTTATTTTTGAAAACTATCTATTTAAAGACAGAACTAATGTGAGCTAGGGTCATTAATCGAATGGTACGTGCTTTTGTTGAAGCCACCAGCCTGTATTATTTCCACTTATATTTGAAAGGGATAGTTCAGCAAAAATGAAAATTCTGTCATTATTTACTTACCCTAATGTCATTCCAAACCCGTAAGACCTTTATTCAACTTCAGAACACAAATTAAGATATTTTTGATGAAATCCAAAAGCTTTCTGACCCTGCATAGACAGTAACTACCACGCTCAAGGCCCAGAAATGTAGTAAGGACATGATTAAAATAGTCATTTGACATCAGTTGGTTCAACTGTAATTTTATGAAGCTATGAGAAAACTAACGATTTTATTCAACAATTTCTTCTCTTTCCTGTCCAGAAATACTTCTGGAACCAAGGCCAATGAAAAAGTGGGGTGCACTGTTGCACTCTGTGGGAGGACTGCTTCCCAAAATGTGCTTGACTTAAGTTTACTTTGGTGACTTAATGAATGAAGTGTAACACAATTTGATTTAAAGACATGAGACAAAAGACATGTTTTTAAGTTTGCACGTTGCCTATTTCTTAATATTTTGCAAACTTAGTAGGCAGCATGCAGTGTATACTGTGTATGTTTAGTACTGTGCTCGCTCTCTATTCCGAACATTGTCAAAGCTTTTCTTCTGATCCTAAACAAGGCGTTCTTGGATTATTTCCCAGAGGCTGTCATGGGTTTGTAGAGATGTAATGGAAGTTAAATGGGGTTGTCTTTGTTTAGGGACCAAGGACTTGTTGTAATGCAGAACCCTAGTAGAGGAAAAAGACTGATAAGAGGCTTGATCGGTTGAAATTCAGCATAATAAACATTTATGGCCATAGTTTGAGAGTGGTTTGGTTAAAAGGACAATAATATGGGTGGTCACACAAGTTCATTCTCTGTACTGAATCAGTTCATGGCCATGAAAGCAAATGTGACCCTGGACCACAAAACCAGTTGTAAGGGTCAGTTTTTTTAAATTAAGATTTATACATCATCTGATGTATGATTTGTTAGAATAGGACAATATATGGCTGATATACAACTGTTTGAAAATCTGGTATCTGATGGTGCAAAAAAACAGTGCATATTACTAATCAAAATTTAAGTTGTGATGTATTTACAATGGGGAAATTCACAAAATATTTTCATGGAACACGATCTTTACTTAATATCCTAATGATTTTTGCCATAAAAGAAAAATTGATCATTTTGACAGTGCATTTTTGGCTATTGCTACAAATATAACCATGCGACTTAAGACTGGTTTTGTGGTCCAGGGTCACAAATGTAGTAGCTGTGAAATATAAATCATCATCTGGGCTGAGTGAAAGAATAGAATTTGTTCTAACATGCTTAACCTGTCGCAAGCTGAGAGTGATTGTTTTTGCGTTAGACAAGGTCTAACTCCTTCACCTCATGTCATCAAGTAATGGAGCTATAATTAGTATGTTTGAACGCTGCCGACCAGGCTTGCATTTGGTTCATGGTTAACTCGGTGTACTTCGTTGTGTCTTTGAAGATTGCTGGCTGTCAAAGAGTTTAAAAAGAACTAGAAGCACTCTGTTACTCATTTATGAGCACGTAAAACTAGGCTGTTGGCACCTTTCCTGTTTTCTACTCCCCGTTCTAAAGCACATCCTATTAATGTACTCAATGTCTTTGTTTAATACGCCTGTACGGATAGACCGGAAGATGAGGAAGTGTGCTGGCATAGCCAATTAAAGCAATAAAACAATTTGTCACTATGAAAATATCCATTTGCAGCACTTACTTAGCTTAGTCATTGTTCAGTGGAGTGGCTCTCTTTGTGGTGGTTTGGTAGCTTTGTGGTTGCTTATGTTTTTTTTTTAAGGTTTTGACATTAGATTGGAATTCTAACTGGTAATTTGCTCATTATTTGGCCTTGTTATTAAATCCAGACATGTCTGACGATTCATATGAGGATAGACTTTAATGAAGCATTTAAGATAAATAGCATGAAATTTCCCAGACTTGCCTTTAAGGGTTTGCATAATTCCGGTAACCTTGAAGATGATTTTAATTGTGTGGGTTTTTTTAGCTTTAATATTCTGAGACAAATGCAGAGGGCAACTTGCTGGTACTGGTAGACCTGAAAATCAGGTCTTTGCAACATTGTCTTTTTTCCAGACAATTTAAACTTCTTGCCGTTAAAAGGAAATACACTGTAGGCTTTTAAGCAAAAGGTGAACGGTTTCATAGGCTACATATGATAACAGAGCATCCCAAGTGTACGCTATGAGGAAAAATCGTAGTGCAAATATAAAACGGCAGTATTACAAAACATACAGTTGAGGTCAAAAGTTTGCATCCCCCTTTCAGAATCATTAAAAATGTTGATTTTAGCAAAATAAGAGGGATCATACAAAATGCATATTATTGTTTATGTGGGATATTCTGTGCACAGTTGGGTGGTTGGAACTCAGTTGGCCTAATTCTTCGGTTAGAAAGAACTGCAGCTACTCCAGAGTGAACATGTCCAATCTCTATGTTTATTAGTTTGTGTGGATATGTACAAAATGTGGTTTCTGTCAGAGAACAAAATAAAGATGATAAATATACGTGTGATATTATGCAATGACAAAGATAAAACTATACAATCTATATAAACTATAGAATTGTCTGAGGCAATAGTAAACAAAACTAAACAAGCTCTTTTCACATATGAGCACAAAATGCAGCTTTAATAAACAGACCGGGGCTGCTACTGCTTGCAAGCAGTGTCAAATTACACTATTATTACTAACATTCCCGTGTGCTCGTTACAATAGTTATTAATATGCCGATAAAAGCCTGAATAAATATTTACATCAACACACATGACAAGCAACACTCTTATACAAATGAATTAGCATCTTAGATTACAAACGACCGAATCATTCACAATAATTTTCCTGAGGTAAAATAAACTGAATTACGCTATGACATGCTCTGAAACACATCTACAGTGATAATAAATATTGTTACTTACAGAGTTATTAACGCACAGCAATACCACCTTTAAATGAATAAACAAAGCCAGGGAAGCTCCGTATTGATCTGCTATGTTGGATGCTGGATGCTGAAAACTTTTTGCGCATGCAAGGAACAAGTCTGGACAAGTTCAACTCACTCATGCTTGAGGCAGTGAATTTTGTTTATTTAGTACTGATCTGAATAAGATATTTTGCATAAAGATGTTTAAATATAGTCCACAAGAGAAAATATTAGTTGAATTTATAAAAACAACCCTGTTCAAAAGTTTACATACGCTTGATACTGTGTTGTTACCTGAATGAACTTTCTGTAATAGATGCATATGTGTCCCTCAGTTGTCCCTCAGTGTGAAAAGATGGATCTCAAAATCTTACAGTCATTGTTGGAAAGGGTTGAAATACACCAAAAATGTTGGAAAACCAAAGAATTTGTGAAACCTGAAGGATTTTTCTAAAGAACAGCAGGCAGTTTATCTGTTCAGGACAAACAAGGGACTCATGAACAACTATCACTAAACAAAAAACACATATGTGGATCATTCAGGTAACAACACAGTATTAAGAATCAAGGGGATGTAAACTTTTGAAACGGGTCATTTTTATAAATTCAACTACTATTTTCTCTTGTGGGCTATATGTAAACTTCATTTATGAGAAATATCGTATTCAGGTCAGTACTAAATAAACAAAAACATGTATTTTATATGATCCCTCTTATTTTGTCTTTTTTAATGATTCTGAAAGTAGAATGTGAACTTGACCTTAACTGTAAATCCCCCTTCTTGTGTTTGTGTGCATTTGCAAGTCAGTCTAAATGAATAATATAATGAGAAGACAAATTTAAAAAAGTAAACAACGCACACACTTAGACGTAAAGCCACTTTTTTTTTTTTTTTTTACATCAAAATAAGACTTAAAATGGTATGAAAACATGGTCTGTGGGGGTTTTTGTGAGTCAGCTTGGTGGAATTTAAAGTAATTCTCCATGCCTATGACCAATATTTACCGAGCCTGATGATCTGAAAAATTCAAAAATAGTTACATTAACTGTTAAAAAGAACAGCTGAATGTAAGTTCACAAATATAACATATTGTTTAAATTGTTACTGCCTTGAGTTATTTTGGAATAAATGTAAAATGCATAAACACTAACATGATGAAATTCATACTTGGCTTTAATAAATAGAATATTGTTTTTTATTTCATTTTCTGATAGCGCAAGTAATGTTTAACCAAGAAAAATGTGACTGGGATATGAATTTACATTTAAAAAAATGCATACCATTTCTATGAAGCTACTGTTGCTTATATTTTGCTAATATGCAGCTAATATTGCTTTGTTAAACCTAAAAGCAGAATTTGTGACTTTAACATATTATGGCTGTCTGGAGATTTTAACAGCAAAGACACAAGACAAAATTAGATTTCAGGAAGCTGCACTGTTTGCCCGCCTCACTCACACTTCTTTCTTTTTCACAATACTGCTGTATAACGTTCAGTGCTATTTATTCTGTGCTTTGAAACAGATCCTCTTGTCCAATGTCTCAAAGCATAGTAAGCAGTAGTAGTTGAATTGCATAAAAAGACTTGCAAATGATGAACTCTTTATAAACCAGTTCAGCTTTTCCACACACTTTATGGTCTTGCATAACCATGCATATTTTATTGATATGCTGGCCTGCCACATACAGTAATTTTATTTACATAAATGATGAGTTTCACTTCGTATTTCATGTTTGTATCTTTTTAAATGAAACAACTTTCTTTTTTGTTGTTGACAAAAGGGTACTTCAGATACAAAGGGTTACAAAAAAGGCTGGGGAAACACTGTTGCCACCCAACTCTTGGGTAACAGGTGAAAAACTACTGCTCAGATAACGGCCTTTCTGTCATATGCTGTGTGGCACTTCCTTTAAATGTGGTAGTGTATCTAGTGTGACTTAACATCTTTCGTCTTTTTTTGTCTTCTAGCATTGTAAGGAAGGAAGATTAGCTTGATATCATACTACAAACTGAGTGGTGGTTTGATTCCCATTATGAAAGCTTATTCATAAATTCACTTTAAACAAATGTAATAAAAATGACACAAATTTCCTGTCAACCCAACATGTTGGTGACCTTTAAGAGTCTATGCACACCCACATTCCTCCGGTCAGTTCAGCACAGTGGTGTGAACTTCTACATTTTATTGCTGAAGTATTTATTTGCAGACAACTGTGTTCACAAGATAGCCGAGCTGAGACAAGTGCTATCATTAAGAAAACCACGAGCTGCCCTTGATAAGTAATTGCCTATTTTTAGTTTGAACTACAACAGTGGGGAAAGCCTGGATGTTGGTATGTTTATCAGGCCTACAAAGAGCTTTGCGGCTTCCTTCTTTTATCTAAACTTCATCCAGGCTTTCACAAAAAGCCTTTTTATGTTTAAGGAGAGGCACTTCAGTTAAATTGGCTCACAAATCTCTGACTGATTGTTAATATGAAAGCAATAACTTACATTTTCACATTTGTTGGAAATGTATTGACTCTGAGGCCATCCAAACTGTAGATGAGTTTATTTCTTCATCATAACAGATTTGGAGAAATTTGCATTACATCGCTTAGATATTAGTGGATCCTCTGCAGTGAATGGGTGCCGTCAGAATGAGAGTTCGAACAGCTGTTAAAAGTAATGTTTTAATCAGCTGTTTGGACTCTCATTCTGACGGCACCCATTCACTGCAGAGGATCTGTTGGTGAGCAAGAGATGTAATTTCTCCAAATCTCATCTACATCTTGGAAAGCTTGAGGGCGAGTACATTTGCATTAAATCATTCCATTAAATGAAAGAAAATCATGTTCTGAAAGATATGAACACTGTTTCTGTAACTTTATTCTGTTAAAATATGAGCTTGTGGTTACAGTGACTGAGGATAGTATGTAATTAAATGTGACTGTGTGGTTTGCATTGACCATAGTGTGGGCAAATATGCTTTGCATTCAAAGAGAGTTGAGTTTGTTGATTTTAGGATTACAAGCATTTTCAATTCAGTCCTTCAAGAGAGAAAACTCTGTTTGCTTTGATATACTCTGTTGAGCCTACTATCTCTCTGTTCTCGTGTCTCAAAAGACTTTTCCATAATAAGACCTTAAGTACTGAGACTTTTGTATCAGTATCAGAGGAGTTTTTTGTCCATTTCAAGTTTTGTTTCTGTGCTTTCTGCTCACTTTAGTCTTGTGAATCCACTGAGTAGCCTATCTAACAAGCTTCCACTCTTTGATTTAATGCGTGGCAGTGGCACTAATAAGCATTGAAACATTTGTGAAATTCTCTTTTAGACCAGTCGGTGTCCACAGCGGGACTTCAGTAAATGATGCTGGACTAATTTGCTGCTTTACATCCGCCATTAAATAGTGACCATACTTGGAAACTGATTATTGACTGATTAAATCCAAATATGATTTGGTTCTCAAATCTGATCTTAATAGGAATAGTTCACCCAAAATTGAAAATTCTGTCTTTATTTACTCACCCTCATGTCGTCCCAAACCCGTAAGACCTTTGTTCATCTTTGGAACAAAATTTAAGATATTTTTATGAAAACCGAGAGCTTTTTGACCCTGTATAGACAGCAACTGAAATGTTTTATGGCCCAGAAAGGTAGTAAGGACATCGTTAAAATAGTCCATGTGGCATCAGTGGTTCAACCGTAATGTTTTTGTGTGCAAAGCCAACAAAAATAACAACTAAATTCAATGATTTATTCAGTTTTGCCACCATTTACCAGAGTAGAGTTGCTGTCTATGCAAAGTCTAATATTTCGTATTTCATCAGAAATATCTTAATTTGTGTTACGAAGATAAAAGAAGGTCTTTCGGGTTTGAAACAACATTAGGGTGAGTAATTAAGGACAGAATTTGCATTTGCTGTTTGGAAATAATATAATCGGATCAATTTTTACAATATCTGATGATATTTTTTGATTTATGTATAACATAATGTTTTGCCATGACATGCAATGCTGAACAAGGTGCCTCAGAGAACATAAGTGACTGAGACTATTTCCAATAAATGCATGCTGTATTTAAACACAGTGTATTATCTTGTGGTTTGTTATTTAAGGAAAGACTGAGCAAAATGTGTGTATTTTGATACAGATTTACACTACCATTTAAAAGTGTGGTGATATTTTTGTAAGAAGTCTCATATGTTTACCAAGCTGCATGTCTTTGATTTACAGTAAAAACTATTATTGTGACATTTATTAGAAGGTAAAATAACTATCTTTTATTTTACAGGGTATTTTAATTTATTCCTGTGATGGCAAAGCTGAATTTTTAGTCTTTAGCATCATATGATCGTTCAGAAAACCACTTGTCTACTGTAGGGTCAAATCATAAATGTATTTTAAAAAATCAGATGTTTGCTGCTTGTCTGAACAAAGTCAAAGTCTAATTTAAAGAAAAAAAGTGTTATTTTTTTGTTTCTCATCCTTTAATGTTTAATTTCACATAAGTTGTCATATTTTGCCCCTTTAGGTTGGTGGATGACAGATGTGTGGTGCAACCTGAGGCTGGGGATCCTACAAACCCACCGAAAAAATTCAGAGGTGAGTCAATCCGACAAGATTCATTAAACTAAATGACCATTATTAGCCAGTGGACTGTTATGGATATATGTGACCCTGGACCACAAAACCACTCTTAAGGGTCAATTTTTTGAAATTGAGAGTTATACATCATGTGAAATCTAAATGAATAAGCTTTCCATTGATGTATGGTTTGTTAGGATGGGACATTATTTGTCTGAGATACAACTATTTGAAAATCTGGATTCTGAGGGTGCATAAAAATTCAAATATTAAAAGTCTTTAAAGTTGTCCAAACGAAGTTCTTAGCAATGCATATTACTAATTAAAAAATTACATTTGATATATTTATGGTAGGAAATTTACAAAGCATCTTCATGGAACATGATCTTTATTTAATATCCCAATGATTGTTGACATGAAAGAAAATTGATCGTTTAAAACTTGAGCTACATGCTAAAGAAAAATGTAGTTAAGTTAGCATCGCTACTTTTGGTTCGTTACTCCCCAGCTTTGTACTACCATTCAAAAGTGGCAGGCGAAAGAACTCCCAACACCGGGCAATATAAATATGTAGCTGTAGCTTCCTCTGTGTGTATTTCTTAACACCTGCTCAGCCACTGATTAATTACTCGGCCCTTAAGCAGTAACAGCCTCCTACACACTGAATCTTTGCTCTTGCCAAGGCCACGCAGTCTGTCAGCGCCCCACGTCTTCCTTTATAGTGAGATCTCAGTAGGGTGCCAGGCTGTTGCCTAATGACTAGAATTGTAAGCTGAGGTGGGTAAACAGTGTTGGTCTTCAAGTGAAATTTGGAGGAATGTACAAGAATCAGAAATAGCACCAACTGTAAACTCTTGTTTTCCTCTTGTGCTGGAGGGCTTTGTTGAAACGTTAGCTCCAAAGGGATGTTCACTACAAGTCAATACAAGCTTCCTGTGCTTTTGAACGCAACGCCTGTGTGATACCGGGTGCCGTTTGTGTGCTTGATTTATTTTTCTAAGTAATGGTGAAATAAAATGAGCACTCTTTACTGAAATTTCAACAAAATTTGCAGGTTAAAGAGTCCATTTTCTGTTGTCAATAGAGTGGAGATGTATAAAGTCACTTAACCAAGCAGCTTTTGTTGATCGACACGTCAAATTCTGTGGAAAACTTCGTTTTGAAATCTGTGGCAAAATGTTTCATGTTTATGGGAAATTCCCAATCATTTGGATTTCTCAGACTGGATTTGGCCTGCAAAAATTGCCCAAGCAATGGTAAATATGACCGCACCTTTATGCAGTGATTCATGTAATTTCAGTGTCATTAATTATGTACGTAATTCCATGTTAGAGATTTTATTCTGTGTAAAATATTCTTAAATCTTTTGTAATCAGACTTTTACACTGATGTAGACACAGTTTAGTGGCTCCCTGAAGGTCTTTCTGCACCATTTGCTCTATAATGTATGTTTTTCGCTCGGTTAGCAAATAAACTTTGACTCTGTTGGATTTGCTCAGTTGTCACTTTGCCAAAAGGGACATTTGAGGAAGTGTGTTTGATTTTTGTCTTCTTCAAACTATTTTGTTTGTGCACAGTACATTCACATCAAGGAAAAATCATACATCTATTTGGTTTGCTGGAGTAAAAATGGCAGGCTTTTGTTTGTGTTTGTCAGTGCTGTCCTTTTATTTGACTCAAAGACACAGCCTGTCAAAAAAAAAAAAAAAAAAAAAAAAGATTCTGTCTCTTGGATTTAGTAGTGACACAGAAACCAACTTACAATGTCTCTTATTTACTGTGTGAAAACCCATTTCCACCACTGAATTTTTTTTTTTTAAAAAAAAGGTAATTACAACTTTTGATCTCAAAATTCTGACTCTTTTTTTTTCAGTCAATTGCATGGTACAAACCCTGCAGTTCTTACTTTTCTTAGAATTGTGAGGTAAAAACTCACGATTCTGAGAAATAAAGCCAGAATTGCGAGATATAAACTCACTATTCAGACTTTTTTCTCAGAATTGTGAGTTTATATCTCACTATTCTGACTTTATAATACACAATTGCGAGTTAAGAATATAGTTTTTTCCCCTCAGAATTAGACTTTATAACTCACAACTGCAAGCTCAGAATGTCGAGGAAAAAAACAGAATTGCACGTTTTTATCTTTATTTCTTGCATCCCGATATTCTGACTTTATAACTCGCATATGTTTAAGTTTATATTAAACAATTCTGAGAAAAAAGTCAGAATTGCAGGTTTATCACTCACAGTTCTGACTATATTATTCACAATTGCGAGTTTGTATTACGCAGTTTTGAGAAAAAAATCAGAATTGCGAGTTTTTATCTTTATTTCTCGCATTTGCGAGTTTTTTACAATTCGCAATTGCAAATTTTTATTATGCAATTCTGAAAAAAAAAAGTCAGAATTGCAAGATATAAACTTTTTTTAACTTCTCGCAATTATATTTTTATTTTTTAATTCAGTTGTAATTCATAATATAAGTATTATTATTTATATTTATTTATAAATATAAATATAAATAATAATAATGCCTATGGACATTCCATAGGCGTAATGGTTTTTATACTGTACAAACCATATTTTTTTATCACAGGAGACTGTGCACACTTTTACTTTCTAAAAAAAAAAAAAAAAAACTCATTTTGCATGATTTATGAGCCTGGTTTCTCATGGGGACCTAAAAAATGTCCCCAGAAGGTCAAAATTTACTGGTATTACTATCCTTGTGGGGACATTTGGTCCCCATAACGTGATAAATACCAGACACACATACACACACACACACACACACACAAATAATATTATATATATATGAATAAAATTTATTATAATGATTTTTTTGAAATATTTATATAAAATATGTACAAAAAAAATCAGTAATTAATTATTACTTTTTTCTTTTTTGTTGTCTAGATTGTCTCTTCAAGGTGTGTCCTATGAATAGGTACTCTGCACAGAGACAGTTCTGGAAGGCAAAACAGGGAAAACATGGGAACAACACACAGGGAGATCTCTTCAAAAAATTACAGGTGCCTTTATAACAATGCCTACCAACAGCAGATTGCATCTGAGTTCTTTAACGTCACTGACTATGCAATAGAATTCTACTACTAGGCATTTTGGGATTGCTAATTATATTTTGCTGTCCTTTCTACCACATTTTGCAGCATGCAGCGGAACTGGAGCAGAAACAAAATGATACTGAGAACAAGAAATTGCTGGGAGAGGTTGTCAAATATAGTCAGGTTATACAGGTACGGTCAAGCTTCCCTCTTCTTATCAACAAATGTTTGTCTTTTACACTTTTGGTTGGACGTCGAGAACGTTCTGTTTGTTTTCACACTGTTGCCAAGGCTGCCAGTGCAGCGCTCAAGGGCCAAAGAGGCATTTGACAGCGTGGGTGATATACGGCTCTAGAACTGATAGAAAGAAATGCCTGTTTGATTGGTCACTTCAATCTAAGTGTTTCTATGAACTTACACAAAGACCATGGTTGCAGATATTTTATCAAAAGTATTTGACCCACAGGACCTCTCTGTTTGAGTTTTGCCGTTGCTTTCAAGGCTACAGACTTGACTGAAATACATGTGCCTGTGTCCTTGTGTTTTATTTTCAAAGACGTGATTCGCAAATCAAAAGTCTGGCTGTGTGTGCCTAGCATCTGATAGTAAACTGAAAGTTTCAGTTTAGTATCAGATTCTAGTCTTATAGAGCCAGACTTTTGACTTTTGCAGTCATTCTAATATACTGATTTGGTGCATAAGAAATTGTGCTGCTTAAAGGGATAGTTCACACAAAAATGAAAATTCTGTCTTAATTATTCACCCTCATGCCGTTCCAAACCTGTAAGACGTTCATCATCAGAACACAAATTAAGATATTTTGGAAGAAATCCGAAAGCTTTCTGACCCTGCATAGACAGCAATGCAACTGACACATTCAAGGCAAGAAAAGGTAGAAAGGACATAATTAAAATTAAGCTACAAGAACACTTTATGTGCGCAAAGAAAACAAAAATAACGACTTTTGAACGTGTATGTGGTGTAGTATGTGTTGTTAATACAGTAAACTCTCCTTATATTTTCAGCTTCTCCATATTAAGAGTAACAAGTACCTGACGGTGAATAAGCGTCTTCCCGCCCTGCTGGAGAAGAACGCCATGCGTGTGTCTCTGGATCATTCAGGAAATGAGGGCTCCTGGTTCTACATCCAGCCTTTCTGGAAGCTACGCAGCGAAGGAGACAATGTAGGCATTCCTGCACTAACACAACAAACACTTCAGAAACAATCACCGTGTTTAGGTTCTGACTTGTATATGTTTTTCTTTTTTTAAACATGCAGTGAAGAAATTACTGCATCTTCAGTAATGGGTCATTTACCCAATTTAAGCAGCTAATCACCTCTCATTGTTATATTAACATATTTTGTTGTATTAACTCATCTGGTCTCTTCTCTTGTTTTCATCTCAGCAACTGAATCGTGAAGGTATATAATATATAGTTTGGCGCATGCTGTGTGTATGTGTGTGTGTGTGTATACACAGAAGTTTACAGCATGCTAACATGCATGTAACATGCAACCCTAACAGCCTGTTACAAAACCATGTTTACACAATGTTGTTGCTTTCAAGCCTTAATATATCCAAATACTATCAGATGTAGTATGCAAATAGTTTTCAAATCAGAATAGAATTTTTAAACGGCATCCTAGCAGGTTCAGATCCACTGTTGACATTTCTGAGTGAGATTGGTTGTCTGTGATGTTACGTTGCGTATAGAGAGAAAGAGGATGCTAATCACTTCACCCACATGTTCTTCATGTTCTTCAAACTGTGGACATACTCTCTCAGCATGCACTATGGATATTACATATATATGTGTGTATAAACAAGATCTCTGTTCTGTTGAATGATGTTCTCTCTTTCTTCATTAGTATCTGCGATTTGACGACCCCATGAAATGGCTCAGTTTTCTTTTCCCATGTTCTTTCTTACTATCCAATGGCCTTTATTTTGTTGGTAACATTCTAATGTATATTTAGAAATCAAACTATAGTTAATTCATAGTTTATACATTTTAGTCTCTACATTGTTATAGAATTAGCTCATTCCTAAATTAAAATGTCCTAATAGTTTACTCACTAGGGTTGTGCTGATAGACGATAGTCAGAGAGATCGCCTGTTGCTGATGCCTTTGACGATAGCAAGACGATTATTATTGTTATCCGTCAAAAATAGACTCGGAGCCTAATTTTAGCGATGCAGTGCAGAGACCCGCTTCTGGGGCGCTTCAGAAACGTGACGTTGCTGGTATAAACACAAAGGCACAAATCACGGTGAGCGGGAGAGGTGTTTCGGGTAGAAAGAATGCAATCTGTAATTGCTTGCAGTTCCTGATGCTCGCGAAAGCGCGCAGTCGCTTTCTAATGCGCGCTGTTTTTTTTCCGGTTTTACTTTCACTTTTAAAATCGATCCCCTTCAGCAAAGAGGGGAGAGGATGGAAAAGAGGGGCACAGGAACTGTGTGCAGTGTAAATAAGGAGTAAGAAATGTATTCATCATACTGTGATGGAACTATTGTATTCATGTGTGGAATCGGGAGTGTTTTTAAAGTGCATAAACTCGCGCTAGGCTAGGCTAGTCAGTGATGTTTGATAAGGTGAATGTTCTTTGCTCGTTTTCTGTAACTGCTTTTTGAATAACAAAGGAAATGTAAGCATTAGTAACAATGTTTCTATTAAATTGGTATCATGTTATACACAAATGAAGTCATATTGAAAACATTAGGCTACTTCTAGCACGATAATATCGTGTATCGCCATCTCACAGACTGACGATAGGATGATATGAAAATTGAGCATATGGCCCAACAGTATTACTCACCCCCATGTCATCCAAGATGTGTCTTTCTTTTTCAGTCAAAGAGAAATTAAGGTTTTTGAGGAAAAAAATCCAGGATTTTCTTTATATAGTGGACTTCAATGGTGTCCTATCTAGCAATCTAACAAAAAAGTTCAAGTAGTTGGTTCTTCATTCATTGTTACTGTAATTTACAAATTATCATTGTTTAATTAACTCAAATTTTAAGTTTTCTTTTTTTATGCTTCATTTTTAAGTGTGGTTCTACCATGTTCATTTCCTACATTTGCATACTTGCAAGTACATACAATATTGACATGTTGACAGCATCTTAAATGTAAATCATTTACATATAAACAACTATACTGATGTACATATGTTGAAAATCCTTATTTTTTCTATCAAAATAAAATGAATGGAATTAATCGGTTTATTCTATTGAAATTGTAAATCACTTTTAACACAGTTGACTTATTTACTTAACATACTAGCAGAAAAAAAGGCAAGATTTCATGGGGTCTAGTATAAATGTGTCTGAAACACCAGTTTCTAAACTATGCATGTCACAGGATGTGATGTCATTTGGTTTCTTTTTATTGTCAAAATGGAGAAACAACAGAAACCGTTGATATTGAATACAGTGTTGTGTGTCTGTCTTGATGTTTGTAGGTGGTGGTTGGAGATAAAGTGGTTCTAATGCCTGTAAACGCAGGGCAGCCTCTCCACGCCAGCAACATCGAACTCCTGGATAACCGTGGCTGCAAAGAGGTCAGACACCAGCTGTGTTCTCAGCAGCACTGTTGATGAGATCACATGATGAATCACAGGTTCTGATGCAATGTATTAATTACCGGGTTCCCATGGTCGTGGAAAACCTGGAAATGTGAGGGGAACACTGGATTCTGGACATAGAAAAATCATGAATATTGATAAATCCTGAACAAGTCATGGACATTTCTGTAATGAATGATCAAGTTTTGCTTTCTTTTGCAATATATCAGTCTAGATAATGCATTTATGCCCTTAAATGGCTTAAAAAGTTTACAAAATTGGAATCAATATGATTTCAGTCACTAATAAATAGAAATGTAATAGAAATAAAGATGTGCGTTTTGTATTTCTGGTCTGCCAGGTTAACGCTTTAAACTGCAACACCAGTTGGAAGGTCACTCTTTTCATGAAGTTCAGTGAATACAGAGAGGATGTATTGAAAGGGGTAAGTTTTTTGTTGGTTGTGGTTTATTAGATATGTGGGGAGTGATGTATTGATTTAGGTTTACTTTGCATTGTGGTTTATAATATCTCTCTATAATATCATTTGGCTTTCTCTATTTTATTTGCTCAGGGGGATGTGGTGAGGTTGTTTCATGCCGAGCAAGAGAAGTTTCTCACTTGCGATGAGTACAAGAAGAAGCAGTATGTCTTCTTACGAACCACTCTCCGCCAATCAGCAACCTCCGCCACCAGTTCAAAAGCACTATGGGAAGTGGAGGTATAGTTCTGTATGATGATGTAACAGTATTTTTATTATTTTTTATCTGATCTGAGTTCACAAACTTTTAGAAGCCAGTTTCCACCACTGAATAAAAATAAAAAAAGGTAACTGACTTTTTATCTCGGATTTCCATGATACAAACTCATGATTCTAACTTTGTTTTTTCAGAATTGCGTGGTATAAACTCACAATTGTGAGATACAAAGTCTGAATAGCGGTATGTAAACTCGCAGTTGTCAGAATTGTGAGGAAAAATAGTCGTAAGCTTATTTCTTAGAATTTATGACGAGTTTATGTCTCGTTTATATAATGCAATTCCAAGAAAAATGTCAAAATTGCTAGTTTGCATCAGCAATTATGAGAAAAGGTCAGAACTGTGAGGAAAAAAAGTCTATTTTAGGTTTATTTCTCAAAATTGCAAACTTATATCTCACAATTCTGTCTTTCACAGAATTTTCGCAATTTTTTTCCATTTTTTTCTTGGAATTGCGAGTTTATATCACGAGATACTGATTTTAAAAATCTCAACTGCGAGTTTATATAACGCAGTTCTGAGAAAAAAAGTCAGAACTTCAGAACTGCAAGTTTCTCTCACAATTCTGAGAAAATTATCAAAATTGCGAGTTTGCATTAGCAATTCTGAGGAAAAAGTCCAAATTGCAAGATGTAAACTCGCAATTCAAATCAAATCAGAATTGTTAGAAAGAAGTCATAAGGTTTATTTCTCAGAAATGAGTTTATACCTCGTCCAAATTTCTCAGAATTCTCAGAATTTCTCTCAATCCTGAGTTTTTTTTCCTCACAGTTGTGAGTTCATAGCATGTAATACTGACTGTAACTCACAACTGTGAGTTTATATCTCACAATTCTGAGAAAAATGTCAAAATTGCAAGTTTGCATTAGCAATTACGAGAAAAAAAAGTCAGAATTATGAGATAAAAAGTTGCAATTACCTTATATTATTTTTTTATTCAGTGGGCTTCCATACAAACTAAAAGTTTTCTATATGTAATGAAGGAAAATGTATTTATGGTTTATAAAAGGGATACACATTACTGTTCAAAAGTTTGATTTTTTTAATGCTTTTAAGTTTTTTTTACCTCTTACCAAGGCTCTATTTTTAAAAATACATTAAATTATAATATTGTGAAATAATAATATTATATTTTAGAACGGTTTTCGATAAGTTAAAATGTTATTTATTCCCATGATGGCAATGCTGAAATTTCAGCATCATCACTCCAGTCTTCAGATCCCATGAGATCATTCTAATAGGCTGATTTGTTACTCAAGAAACATTTCTTATAATTATCAATGTTGAAAACAGCTGCTTAATGTTCTTTGGGGAAACTGGTTAATCCTACCCCAAACATAAACGGTAGTATATATTCTTACTCAGAAGTCAAACTATATCGTGCGGTACAGAATTAATCGAGAGCCTTTCATCCTGTCTCGTGTGTTTCAGGTCGTCCACTATGACCCATGCAGAGGAGGAGCCGGCCAGTGGAACAGCCTGTTTCGGTTCAAACACCTCGCCACAGGACATTACCTTGCGGCAGAGGTGCGTATTCCACCTCTACATTTACAGTCGTCCCCGGAACTCATCCGGTTTCTCCCTTCTCCCTGTTTTGCATAATTCAGTCATTGTTAAAGAGCTGTTTACTACATGGTTTGAGATGTTGTGGTTTGTCTGGATGCCTGTGGTTTACATTTATTTGCATGCTGCACACATGAAGCGTTTCCTAAAGACGTACACTCACTACGGTGTCAGTTGGGTGATTTTAGCTGCATGTACTAAACTCTCACCAGAATCAGAATCAGAATGAGCCTTATTGCCATGTATGTTTACACATACTAGGAATTGTAGTGACAGAAGCTCCACGGTGCATGACAGTGAATGACAGTGACAGGACCAGACACGATAACAGACAATAAACAGAACAATATACAATTATACAAGACAGACAATGTGCAAAATAACAATAACTTTACAATATACAAAATAAACAAAATAAACTATGTGCGGAAGGTGCAAATTTGAAGTGTAAATAAGTATGTGTGTTACAGCCTTGGTGCTACAGAACGGCCACATTTAGATAATGTGTTACACATACAGTAACACAGTAACACATTATCTAAATGCTGATATCAGAAGAATGTCAGAATGTATTAGCAGTTCATGATGCTAAAAATTCAGCTTTGAAATCACAGGAATAAATTCCATTTTAAAATATATTCAAATAGAAAACAGTTATTTTAAATAGTAAAAATATTTGCTGTACTTGCTGTACTTTGGATCAAATAAATGCAGACTTTGGTGAGCAGTAGAGACTTCTTAAAAAAAAAAAATTAAAAATCTTACTGTCCAAGAATTTTTGACTGGTGGTGTATTAAAATAGAAAATGGCTATTTTAATTTATTATAATTTAAAATATATAATTATAATAATTTATATTAATATTATAAATATTCTAAATAAATAAAAAATCAGTTTTGAAAGCACAGGAATAAATTGCATATTAAACTATAATCAAATAGAAAACTATTTAGAAAATAACTTATAATATATACTAAGAATATATCATTATAATATCACAATAATTTATAATAATATTGTAAATTATATTATAATATGATATAAATATTGCAATTTATCATAATATTATAAATATGCTAAATAAATATGCTAAAAAAATCAGCTTTGAAATTGTAAAATATATTCATATAGAAAACAGTTATTTTAAATAGTAAAAATATTTCTGAATTTTACTGTTTTTGCCATACTT
>JAHKKF010475911.1:0-12537 GCA_019740295.1 Labeo calbasu
CTAAAGGAAACTTCAACTTCGTTAAAAAAACAAACATACAACAACAAAAGTTCAGTTTTGAAGTGCATTTCACGTTCTTCTTATAAGTATAATGTTAAAAGAGTTATTAAAATCCTGTTACTCACCTCACACTGATGCAGCAGCAGCTTCTTCTGTCCTTAGTCACCGTCGTCCGTTAAAATTTGAACTGTCGCGGCGGGAACCAATTAAACCCAACGCTGGGTTATTATTAAAAACAACCCAACGATGTTTAAAAAATAACCCAACGTTTTAGAAAATAACCCAACACAGTGACCCAATATGTGTAACCCATCTATTGGGTTAAAAAAATAACCCATCTATTTTTACTGTGTAGTATATTACGTAGGTACAAAATAGATTTTATTACTTTAGATTGAAAAATAACCTTATATCAGTTAATGAAATGTACAGATTTTTTACCAAAATTTTAGTACCAGCCCCCAGTTTTGGAATTTTGTTTACCGTGTTTACCGTGTTTATTGTGTTTATCGTGTTCTTGATGTTCTTTATGGTGTTCATGGTGTGGTTTTGACATCTCTTCTGCTGACTGCTTTTCCCAGGGCTGTTCCTGAATTTGTACAGGGTGTGTATTTACAGTGAGTTCTTCACACTTGGTAGGAGTGCATCTGCAGCTCTGAACATATATGTAGTTATGAATGATCTCGCTGCTATTGGTACACTCTAGCTTCACGTTTCGATAGCTGAATTTCTCCTCCTGGCAGCAGGAACAGTTGTGCATCATAATGTTCTTTTCCATCGAATACCTACATGGGTTTCCAAGAAAACACCAGTCAGATAAGTATTGTATAGCTGAATGTGAGATCAGTAATAATACACAAAGGTTTGGATGCTTAAGGCACACTTAAAAATGTATGAATTTCAATGAATACCTGATAAAATACCAAACAAAATGGCTAACAAATGAGCTGACTTAATTTTTCCGACCTTTCAGATACTGGTTTCAATGTTTTTGGTCTAAGACATTTACAGTTCTCCTTTTCTGTTCATCACAAATAGTTGTGCAATTCTCTCACCTTGATCCGTCCTCACGGTGGCCACTGCAGGATGTAACTTCTACATTCTCAATAGAAGTGCAATCATTGACATGTAGACGAGTGATGTTCTTCACAAGAACACAGTTGCTGGTTTCACCTGAGAAATAATAGAGGCATGTAAGCCTGTGAATCTTGTGAACAATACTCTACATTTTATGTAGTGCCTAACATATTATTTTAAATTTACTTAACATCATTTAAATGATCTGCATGAATATAATAGGGTATGAATATAATAAAATTTTTGTCAGGCTTCAAGGAAACAATATCTTACAGATCTGGCAGCATCCATCTTTGTCAAAGCGCAATGTTCCCTGTAAAAACACAAATAATAGAAAGGAAAATATTGCTTAGAACTTTTGTTAAATATGGTCAAATATCAAAACAATGGAAGCCTATTCCTATCACAGATTCAAAAAAGCAAAAAAGGTTATTTCCCCTTTATGTCTTACTTTTTTTTTTAATCCTGAGAAAAAAAGTCAGAATTGCAAGGTGTACACGCAGAATTCTGACTTTATTTTTGCAAACTCAGAATTGTGCTAAAAAGTATGAGTTGGGAGATAAAGTTACATTTTTATTCTGTGGCAGAAACAAGCTTCCAATGTAAATAAATTATAAAAAAGACTTTTTCAAACATTTCTGAGTTTATATCTCACAATTCTGACTCACAGTTCTTTAAGAATTTCAAGAAAAAAGTCTAAATTGTGAGATAAAAAGTCACAATTACCTTTTTATTTATTTTTACAAGATGTAAACTCTTATTTTTTACATTTGTCAACTTATTTTTTTGTAATTTCGATTTTACATCTCATAATTCTGACTTTTTTTTCTCAGAATTTGAGTTTCTTTCTCCCAATTCTGAGAATTGCAAGACAAAAAGTCAGAATTGTGAGACAAACTTAGAATTGTGATAAAAAGTATGAGTTGTGAGATAAAAAGTTACGTTTACGTTTTTTCTTAAATTCTATGGCAGAAACAAGCTTCCATTGTTTTTTTTGTTTTTTTTTTGCCACAGCATAAAAAATAAGTAGTTGAGACTCTTTTTTTTTTACACAATTCTAAGTTTATATCTAACAATTCAGAATTCTTTCAGAATTTCAATAAAAAAGTCCAGACTGAGAGATAAAAAGTCACAATTACCTTTTTTATTTCTTTTTTTTTTCTTTTTGAGAGATGTAAACTCAGAATTCTAATGTTATTTTTTGCAATTTTGATTTTACATCTCATATTTCTGATTTTTTCTCAGAATTTTGAGTTTCTTCATTTTGAAATTTTGAAAGAATTGTGAGTCAGAATAGTGAGAATAGTGAGACATAAACTTGTGTGGAAAAAAATCTCAGTTATTTCTTTTTATTCTTAATGTCCTGTGGCAAAACAAAACAAAACAAAAGCAATTCTGAGTTTGTCTCACAATTCTGAGAACTGCAAGACGAAAAGTCAGAATTATAAGACAAACTCAGAATTGTTTTTGTTTTGTTTTGTTTTACCACAGGATATAAAGAATAAAAAGAAGTAGTTAAGACTTTTTTCACACAATTCTGAGAAACTCAGAATTCTGAAAAAAAAAAATTATGAGATGTAAACTCGAAATTGCAAAAAACAAAGTCAGAGTAACTCTTGCAAAAAGAAATAAAGGTAATCATGACTTTTTATCTCACAATTGAGACTTTTTCTTGAAATTCTGAAAGAATTTTGAGTCAGAATTGTGAGATATAAAATCAAAATTGTGTGGAAAAAGTCTCAATTAATAATTAATTTTTTATGCTGTGGGGAAAAAACAAAACAATGGAAGCTTGTTTCTGCCAAAAAAAAAAAAAATGTAATTCTAACTTTTTATCTCACAGTTCTCACAGTTTGTCTGTGAGAATTGCAAGACGAAAAGTCAGAATTGTGAGATATTCTACTTACAGGCACACAGTCATCTGGATTAAAGGGTGGCCACTGCTTATAGCTCTCCATTGTCATAAACATGCCATTGCTTTGCAGACAAGTAGCATTCATACATCTGAAATTGTACTCCATTCCAGCCTGAACCAAAAGGAGACTGTACATGAAGGCTAAAGTACAGAGCAGATTCTTGGAAGAACTGAAAGAATGAAGAAAAGTTTGAGAATGTTTTTAAATGTACCTTGAGAATATGTCTGGTTTTGTCTGGTGCATAATAAATACAGGCTACTTGTCTACATGTTCCACAGCATTCTCCTTCTGCTTTCACATATTCAAACCCCTTGGAGTGCAAAAACAAACAAGTTTACTTGGGCTGTACAAAACTTTCTCAATAGTTGGAAAAACGTGCAAATATATATATATATATATATATATATATATCAAAATAGCTTGACTTCTCCATCCTAACATAAGACAGACTCCATTAGGACTGAAGAATGAACATGTCTCGGTTTGTCTGGTGCATTATAAATACAGGCATCTTGTTTACATGTTCCACAGCAATCTCCATCCTTTTTCACATATATAAACCCAAGTTTTATATAAGTTATTTATAAAAACAAGTTTATACAGTAGTTTTATTAATCAATTGGCACCTTTTACTGCATTTTCATATGTTTTAAATAACACTTTACAAACAGTTGAGGAAAGAACAAATGACTTCCATAATAGATGGAAAAATGTGAAAAAAATTGAAATAAGCAACAACCAAAATACATCCAGAACAAGTGTTTTATATGTGCAGTTGAGGCTAGAGACTCTACTTATAGGCCCACAATCCTTTGAAGTCAAGTAAGGACATTCTGTGTTGGTCTTCTGAATCACAAATGAGCCATTCATTTGACGGCAGGTAACAGTTTCACAGTTGTACTTGAACTCCTTTCCACCCTACAAAAAGACAGGCTACATGAAGATTGAGGAACAGAGCAGATTCTTTGAGCAGATTCTACCTTGAGAACATGTCTGGTGTTGTCTGGTGCATCATAAATGCAGGACCCTTGCGTATACGATCCACTTGGGCACATGTCAACGGCACAGTCTACAACAACCTATTAAAAAAAATTTAAAAACTAATCTTATGGCAAACTTGTTTAGTGCAGCATGGGTCTGAGGGATCGGTGACATTAACCAGCACAAAACCGGGCTCAGTGCAGCTCTCAGGCTTCACAACAGGACCCTTCTTAGGCTTACAGGTCACTGATTGGCTCGCCTTATCACAGATGCAGTCCTCACAGTTGTATCTAAAATGCAAAAAATCTAAAAATCATACTGCAACAAAAACACACCAAAAACTGTATAACAGCCATGGGATGCTGCTTCAAGAAACGTTCATTACATGAACAGTTTAAACCTCGCCGTATCTCACAGGGTGTCCCAGATGGGTCCAAGCATCCTACAAGAAAATACCAAAATCAGAAACTTTCTCACAAACGGTTATGGCATGCATATTGATGGGTTTGATGCAGGTGCAACATTTCTGTACATCTTTACATTTCTTTTTCTGGGCCTTGATAAGAAAGTTAAAGGGAAAGTTCAGGCAAAAATGAAAATTCATTAATTACTCACCCTCATGTTGTTCCAAACCCATATTTTTGATGAAATCCAAGAGCTTTCTGACCCTGCATAGACAATGCAACCCGAAATCTAACCAGGCCCAGAAAGGTAGTAAGCACATCGTTAAAACACTTCACATGACATCAGTGGTTCAACCATAATTTAATGAAGCTAACAAGAATAGTTATACTTAAAAGAGCAACTTTATTCTGCAATTCTTCTCCTCCAAATCACGTTTTTCACCATTATTAAGGGCATGCATGTGGTGATGTAGAACATCCATCATGGTACTCTCGATAGTGGTGGAATGCGTGATTTAGAGTAAAAGAATTGTTGAATAAAGCTGTATTTTGGTTTTCTTTGCGGACAAAGAGTATTCTTGCAGCTTCGTAAAAATTTCAGTTAAAACACTGACATCACATTGACTGTTTTACCAATGTCCTTACTACATTTCTGGGTCTGGGAACATTGTCTATGCAGGGTCAGAGAGCTCTCGGATTTCATCAAATATATCTTAATAATATTCCGAAGATGGACGAAGGTCTTATGGGTTTGTAATGACATGAGGGTGAGTAATTAATGACAGAATTTTCATTTCTGGGTGAACTATCCATTTAAAATCTTCCAAGTCACAAAACAATATGAAAGCCCAAATCCAACGAACTAGTCTTCAGCGCTTGAGGCCCAGATCTGAATCAAGATCTGTCAATTTTACTAAACTGAAATAGAAAAAAATGCTGTTTTAATCACAACATTCATGTCAGACCATCATATTTTTGATGCTCCCGATTAGTGTAGGCAGGTAGGTAATTACTATCTTTTGTATGCTGGAAATAGACTGTTGTAAGGTCATAGTCTGAGATGTAGATCTGTCTGTATGTATATCTGGCTACCTATCTATTTTGTTAGCTAGCTAAAAAGACACAGTATTTAGACTCAATTGATTGCGCAAAAACCCACCCTCCTTAGTTACTGTCCGACAGACAATGGCAGTCTGACATTACATCATCATGTTCTCTCGTGGTGAAAAATACATCGCGGAACAAAGAGAAAACTGACAACACGGAGACAGACAAGAGAGAGCAGATCGCTTTTGTCATGAAACAAGGTCTCAGCTTTAAAATGTTGTCATTTTTCAAGAAATTCAAACAAATTCAAACAATAAATACCGGTTTGTGGCTCTTTAATGTGTTGTGACAGATTGTATTGCCTTATTAGATCAATCGACATGTGAACCGATTGTCTTATTTCTTTTCTTAAACATGAATGGATTTCAGAACATATTTTAGTTAAACCACGGAAAGACGTCAACTCACACAGTTTTAGTCCACCGAGGTTAATCTACTCTCCTGTCTGATTTGTTTGTCACACAGAATGGCGGATTCTGCATTATGATTTGTCAGATCGCCTGTCAATCAAGCTGTTTGCGAAGGTTCAATTAAGACTTAAGACTAATAGACACACACACACACTGTAATGTCCTCTTACCACATTTTGACACACATAATTCTGACTCTTTGTTGAAAAATATTGTGCTCTCAGGGCAGAAGCAGCCTTCTGTGCGCACTGTATTGGTGCTCTGTGTAGGCCTGGAAGGCAAAGATTATTTAACCTTTTTACAGTTTATTAGACACAATACATTTATATCACAGTAAAATTAACATTGGATCCTAGCCTATTTTGTCATCATTTACTCACCCTCATGTCGTTTCAAACCTGTATGAGTTTCTTTCTTATGTTGAATATAAAAGAAGATATTTTGAAGAACGCATCAAACAATTGATGGTCCTCACTGAAATTCAGACTATGGAAGTCAATACGGACCAACAACTGTTTGGCTCTTCAAAATATCTCCTTTTGTGTTCAACAAAAGAAAAAACTTACACAGGTTTGAAACGACATGAAGGTGAGTAAATGACAACATTTTCATTTTGGGGTGAACTATTCCTTTAACACTGCAATCCAAGTATGTTAACCATAAGTAAACAAAATAGAAGTAGTAAACATGTGACTCTGGTATTTAGTTTAATTTCAACAGGCATTTTGCAACAAATTTGACTTAAAAAGGCTTTAACTACTAAACTGTACAATAATTCCATCTCTTATCTTCTACCCCTGTACATATCTGTCACCTAATCAGAACTGAAAGTGGTCCTTCTACAATAGTCTAAAATATTTCAGAATTACAGGAAAAAGGGACATACCCATCTCTACACGTTGGTGGTTTGGATGGACCACAAGGCAAAAAGATTTGATCTTCTGGACATTTAATGTCTGAAGTAATGTTAAAACAATCTTTTAAATCAGATCTTTATAGCTCCTACAGAATATTCTACTTGAAACAGGAAAATTTGTCTTTTAATGAAACATATTTCATTTGCAACCCAGGCTCATGAAAATATGTGCCTCTATATACATTTCTGCAACACCATAATTACGTACCTTACTGCATGTTTCGCGGCAGTTTTAAAGTAAAATGTCCAGAGAGTGGCGCTAAAACACACGTTCAACACTTGACTGTGAAACGTTTTTATTACTGTAATGTGGACGCTGAGGCAGAATTAGAATCCATGTGTGG
The DNA here is from genome assembly GCA_019740295.1 of Labeo calbasu. Classification (NCBI taxonomy): domain Eukaryota; kingdom Metazoa; phylum Chordata; class Actinopteri; order Cypriniformes; family Cyprinidae; genus Labeo; species Labeo calbasu. Next base: position 7,156 of record JAHKKF010475911.1, read on the forward strand.
TCGTTTATTAGGAATAGCAGCAGCAAACAAACACGTGTAAACAGGCAATGGGTCAGCAACAATAAAGCAGTCCGATCTGTCGACAATCCAAGGGGCAATCCAAAAGACAATTGTAATGAGGCAGACTTTAGGTCCAAACCGTAACATCAGTCCAATAAGGCAACCAATCCAAAAGGGTAATCCGTGAACTTGTGAATCAGAAAACAAAGCAGGATCATACACAAACAGTCAGGCAGAATAATCAAGGTAAACGCTCGGTAAGGCAGGTAAACTGGCAATACTTCACGAGAAGCAAGCGCATGGTCAGTGTTTAAATAGTCCCAAACAGGAAGTGAATGTGGAAGCAGCAGAGGGAGCGTAGGCAGTCAGTATTCGGGTGAGGGCGCCCTCAGCTGGCTTGACATTATATAACCCCTCCTTCTAGGAGCGACTCCTGGAGCTTGGCGAGGACGTGGTCGTGGCGCTGGACGGTTGGGTTTGCCTTGGTGGAACTCCTCGATGAGAGATGGGTCCAGGATGTCACTGGCGGCTAACCATGATCTCTCCTCAGGTCCATAGCCCTCCCAGTCCACCAGGTATTGGAGCTGACGCCCTCTACGCCTCGAGTCCAGCAACTCGTTCACCTGATAGGCGGGCATTCCGTCAATGTCCAGGGGTGGTGGCGGTTCTGGGGCTTCATGGCCGGGGTCAGCATCCGGGTGGACTGGTTTGAGGAGGGAAACATGGAAAGAGGGAGAGATATGGTAATTAGCAGGAAGCTGCAGTTGGTAAGTCACCTCATTAATTTGTTTAAGAATTTTAAAAGGGCCTACATACCTTGGACTGAGCTTCCTGCTGGGCAGCCGCAACTTGATGTCTTTCATTGAGAACCAGACCCGTTGTCCTGCTTGGTAGGGAGGATGTTGCTTACAGAAAGCTCTCCAGACTTGAGAAGTGAATTGGGTGCCTCGATCACTAACGATATCCTCTGGGAGACCATACACTCGGAAGGCCAACGCTGTTTCCATGGCTGTGGGCAGTCCTTTTAATGGTACTAGGTGGCATGACTTGGAGAAACGGTCGATTAAGACTAGGATGGTGGTGAAGTTGTTGGAGGGAGGTAGGTCGGTTACTTGGAATGGATGAGTGGCACCCTCTAGCCAGTGATGCCACTCCTCTATGGCTGCTTTCATAGAGAGAAGCTCCTTGTTTCCAACATCATAGTTTCATTCAGCGCTAGTGAGTTTCCTGGAGAAGAAGGCACACGTATGTAGTTTGCCTGGTTGACCATGTTGCTGGGAGAGGACCGCCCCGATTCCACAGTCCGATGCGTCCACTTCGACTATGAATGGTTGAATGGTCGACTATGAGTGTTTTAGGATAGGAGCAGAGGTAAACCTCTCTTTTAGGGAGATGAATGATCTGTTGGCCTCCTCAGTCCATCTTAACTTATTGGGCTTACCCTTGAGAAGTGAGGTTAGGGGTGATGCCATGGTGCTGTAGTTGCGAATAAAGCTTCTGTAGAAGTTGGCGAAGCCTAGGAACCTTTGTAGCTCTTTGACTGTTGTGGGTTGACGCCATTCGGTGACTGCTTGAACCTTGAATGTACCCATCTTGACTCCTTTATGATCGATGTGATAGCCGAGAAAAGAAGTTGGTTTACATGGAACTCACACTTTTCACCCTTGACGTAAAGCTGGTTCTCCAGTAGGCGGGAAAGGACCGTTCTGACGTGATCGATGTGTTCTGCCTCAGACTTGGAGTATATAAGAATATCATCAGTGTAGGCTATGACAAACTTGTTGAGGAGGTCCTTGAATATTTTGTTTATGAAGGATTGAAATACGGCTGGGGAGTTGGCAAGCCTGTAGGGCATGACCTGGTATTCGTAGTGCTCCCCTAGTGGTGAGAAAAGCAGTCTTCCATTCGTCACCTTACTTGATCCTGATTAAATTATAGGTGCTAGGTCTAATCTGGTGTAGATGGTGGCCTCCCGCAATTGTTCTGAGGGCCGAAGGTACCAGAGGAAGTGGGTAACGAAACTTCATGGTGACCTTATTCAAACCTCTGTAGTCAATGCAGGGCCTTAATCCTCCATCCTTCTTCGCTACGAAGAAGCAGCCAGCTGCAGCGGGAGACGTAGACGGACAGATGAAGCCGGAGTCGAGAGCTTCTTGGATATATTCCTCCATGGCTTGACTTTCAGTTCTGGATAGCGGGTAAACTTTACTTTTGGGAGGCATGGCATTGGGGAGTAGGTCAAAAGCACACTCCCAAGAACGATGTGGAGGAAGTTGTGTGGCTCTGGTTTTGCTGAAGACTTCAGACAGATCATGATAATAGGTGGGGAATTGTTATCGTTACCTGGGTATTCGGGATCTCGATGCTTGTGGTGAGACATGGTTGAGGCTTTATGGGAAGACAGTTATGGATGCAAAATTGCGACCACTGAGTTAGTTCACTTTGATACCAGGAGATGGTGGGGTCATGAATGGAGAGCCAGGGGAATGACTTCATGCTTGAGAGAGTCGACAATGTAGAGAATGATGAATTCTTGATGTAATAGACCCACTTGAAGTTTGATGGTCTGTCCGATGAGTTATTCCTTTGCCAATAAGAGTGTCGTTGATAGCCTTGATCTGGATGGGTGGAGTGCATGGTTGAGTAGGAATGTTGTATATGGAAACAATGTCTTTGTCGATCAGATTTAGTGTGGCCCCAGAGTCAATCATCGCTGTTAATTTGAGAGACAGAGCATTAGCCTTTAGAGAAACAGGTAACGTGAGAGTTTTATTGCTGAGTAGAGAGAAATGCTGAATATTTACCCTGGGATTGGTTTGAAGTTTATGGGGCATCCCAGATTGCGATGGCCTGTTTCACCACAGTAGAAACACAGATGGCTCTGTCAACGCCTCTCCCGTTCCTTTTCAGGTAGCCGGGAAACATTCAGCTGCATGGGTTCCTCGTGAGGTTGCTTGAGTAACGTGGCGGGGATTGATGAACTGACTAATTGCAGTTTGGTGAGTTGCTCCTGGTAGCTCTTTAACAGTTCGCTTTGATAAGTGAACACTGCCTGCAAGTTGGAAACTTCCGCTGGATTCAGGGGAGGCGAAGTATTCTGTAACGTGGACGCTGAGGCAGAATTAGAATCCATGTGCGGTCGTTTATAAGGAATAGCAGCAGCAAACAAACACGTGTAAAAAGGCAATGGGTCAGCAACAATAAAGCAGTCCGATCTGTCGACAATCCAAGGGGCAATCCAAAAGACAATCGAATGAGGCAGACTTTAGGTCCAAACCGTAACATCAGTCCAATAAGACAACCAATCCAAACGCGTAATCCGTGAACTTGTGAATCAGAAAACAAAGCAGGATCATACACAAACAGTCAGGCAGAATAATCAAGAAAAACACTCGATAAGGCAGGTAAACTAGCAATACTTTGCGAGGAGCAAGCACATGGTCAGTGTTTAAATAGTCCTAAACAGGAAGTGAATGTAGAAGCAGCAGAGGGAGCGTAGGCAGTCAGTATTCGGGTGAGGGCTCCCTCTGCTGGCTTGGCATTACAATTACGCTGGTACAGGCACGCATTGCTGTGTTTTTATTACACTGCTTGAGGTACGCATTGCGGCTGTTCAGAATCAAACATTGTGTCGCTTAAGTTTCATGCTCTCTCGTGTTGAAAATATCTCCTACACCAAACCCAACCCTAAACCTACCCGATGGTGTTAACAAATGCGAAAGTGATATAAAAAAAAACAAATTTATTGATGCAGCTGTGCTTCACAGGCTCTTTACCTCTCAAGTGCAACGTATCGCATATGCTAAGGAGCAAACCTACTTAGAAAACTCATAAATATGAAGCTGTATGTGACGACAAATTGCGCCAGACGTTATTGTTTTAAAGTCATAACATAATATTCTGCAAGTAATTGTGTGAAAATTAGGCTTTATTTATCAAAACTCTGTACCTGTAAATCATACTTTGTGTGAAAACGAATGAAAGTTGTTGGAATTTACTGCCTCTAGTGTTCATTTCAACTGAAAACTGCAGTGGTTTGTACATATAGGTATGCTTTTTCAGTATATAGCAAGTATATAGGGCAGAGGTTGCGCTAGACTTCATTTTGACGGACAGGGTCGTAAAAATTCTGTCATAATCTATTATTACCCTTCATTTTAATTTTCATATTTTAATTACGATAGCATTTAACTGTTTTTATTTTTGTTCACATTTTCCTTTTTAAATCAATCTAACCTACAGTACGACAGCACAGTGTTTAAAAACAGCAAAATACACTAGGGCTGGGTTAAAAATTGATTTCTAAATTTTAATAGATTCTTATTTTTATGAACCAATATCGATTCTGTGGGAATTACAGCTACAATTTACAACAGATCCAGGGGCGGATCAAGAAAATAATTTTTAGGGTGGCAAAGGGGTGACGTGGGGTCTATGAGGGGTGGCAACACCAAAGAAAGCCCCCATGCGATTCTATTAAATTACTACTTAGATGGTATAAATCATGTTTTAGTACAAGTTTAAGACGTTAATGTTGATGATTTAATGTTAATTTCCTAACATTAGAAAGAAATACTATATAATAATATCAAAGCACTGAAACTGGATCAGTTATGGAAACAATGTTTAATTTTCTGTTATTAACAGAGGTGGGAATGTCTGTAATTACCCAGAACACACTATCAACCGTATAATCTAGCAACACCCCAGCAACTGCATAGCAAGAGCCTAGCAACCACCCAGACCATCCTAGCAACCAACTAGCAACACTTCACCAAACATCAAGAACATCTAACTGACCAACCTATTTATGTTTTTAAACAACTCTTAAGACAGGCCAGCATAAATTTCTCTTTCAAATGTTTCATTCCAGTTATTACAGGTATTCTTAAATGATTACACACAATTCAAATATAACGATGACTCTCCTGCCCAGTGAACACTTGTGAGATCAATAACACTAACAAAAAAGAAAAAAACCTCTTATTAGGAATTAATTTGCAACTCAATGTCTATTACAGTTTTTACATGTCTATTACAGTAAATTACAGATTGCTAATTCAGCAATTATATTTGGGGAAAAATATTTTAATTTTACTACTGTAAAGTAATCTTGCAGCAGATGAAGAACTGTAGATGACCTTGGTATGCACCACAATACAGTACAGTAAAAAATAAAATAAAAAAAAAATTAAATTCAGCATCCTGCACATTTGGCTAAATTTCATTAGTTTAATTTTATTAGCTAAGTTCGCTTTAAATGCTATTTGAACATTAATGTAAACGGACAACATCTCCAGGACGCTACGCTCCATTTGACTAGTAAGTAGATTCTCAAATGATTGCTACGATGGCTTTTGTTCTGAACGCTTAAATGATAGT
>JAHKKF010475915.1:0-11976 GCA_019740295.1 Labeo calbasu
GATAGGAATAAAACTGTAAGTTTTGGTGTATGTAAGTTCTGCTGAAGTGGGAAAAAAACCTCACAACCCTTAAATATTTGCATTTTCGGCATGTTTTTTAGGAGAAATTGTTGTATAAAACCAGGTGAATGATATATGAACAAACCCCTCAGTGAAAACCTTCAGAATATAGAGAGGAATAAAACTGTAAGTTTTAGTGCATGTAAGTTCTGCTATAGTGGAAATAAAAAGTTATAACCCTTAAACATATGCATTTTTGGCTTGTTTTGGGGTATAAATTACTGTATAAATCAGAGTGAATTATATATGAACAAACCCCTCAGTGAAAACCTTCAGAATATAGAGAGAAATAAAACTGTAAGTTTTGGTGTATGTAAGTTCTGCTGAAGTGGGGGAAAAGACTCACAACACTTAAATATTTGCATTTTTCGGCATGTTTTTAGGAGTAAATTGTTGTATAAACCCATGTGAATGATCTATGAACAAACCCCTCAGTAAAAGTTTGGTGTGTTTAAGTGCTGCTGAAGTAGAGATTAAAACTTTTATTGGAATTGAAATCTATAGGCACAAATAGATAAAGTGCAATAAAACGAACATCTAAATGTGTTTTTTTTCCACTAGCCTGAAAAACTGACCTGTGCATGAAAACATAGTGGCTTTGCCTGTAGTGTCTCCACTTTACTGCTGTTGTAAACTATTTTAGTTGATGGTTTCTCTCAGACTGACTCTCTGTCTGTGTGTGTTTGGTTTCAGCTGGTGTTTGAGGTGGTGGCGTCCGGTGAACGGGGTCTGCTGGCCATCACAGGAATCTCGCGTCAGGGCCATCAGTGCAGTAAGTGTCATGAGACGTGAACACACGTGCCACACGGCTTCACTATCTGCTGCCGCCACACAGAACTCACCGTAGACACGTTTCCTTTGAAAGCAGATTAAAGAACAGTCACCAAACACCGCAGTCCCACAATCCTCTCTGCTCTCGTGTGTTCCTAGGCGAGCGCATGTGTTTACAAACACTCATCACTCGCCAAAATACATTCTAGCCAGTTACACAAAGCTAAAAGAACATTTGTGTTTGTTGATTTGTGAGTGTGAGTCATTTTGACCGTTCGGTAGTTCTTCCTTTTCAGTTGATGACACTGTGCAGGTTATTTAATGTTAACCAATAACCAATTAGCTGTTTAGTCACTATTTTAAGCTGCAGTTGTAGGTGATTCAGCCTGTCTAATGTTTTGAAGAGACTGTTCATCCAGAAATGGTCATTCTGTTATTATTTACTCTCCTTCATGCCGTTCCAAACCTCTGTGACTTTCTTCTGTTGATGTTTCCCATGCAATTACAAGGAACCAAAGAAACCAAAGACACTAAAACCCACTGAAATATCACAGCAGTCACCCATATGCATTGTGCTCTGAATTTCAAAGCGTTTGAAGTCAAATGATGCTTTGTGTTTGAAAAAAGTGTAATTTTAGTGTTGGTTATTATATGTTAATACGTTATTCATTTTAATATATTATTTATTAATATTTTGAATTTTACATTTTAGTTTGATCTTTTATGTTTTTTTGTTTCATTTTTAGTGTGTTTGTTGTCATTTTTATTAATAGTTATTATATAATAAACAATTTTTATAGCACCTATTTGCACCTACTTAAAAATGCTTTACATTGTAACATGAATTTCACATGAAAACCAGTGAATATTGAAATAAAAACAAAACCTACTTTCGAGTGATAATAAAAGAGGGCAAAATATCATTATTCATACTGTAAAATGCATAACAAAACGTGGAAATTAAAACCCAATGTGACCTTGAACCACTTAAGTCTTAAGTAGCAATAGCCAAAAAATACATTGTACGGGTCAAAATTATTGATTTTTTGTTTTATGCCAAAAATCATGTTCCATGAAGATATTTTGTAAATTTCCTACCGTAAATATATGAAAACTTCATTTTTGATTAGTAATATGCATAGCTAAGAACACAACTTTAAAGGCGATTTTCTCAGTATTGTTATTTTTATTGAACCTCAGATTCCAGATTTTCAAATAGTTGTATCTCATCCAAATATTATTCTATCCTAACAAACCTTACATCAATGGAAAGCATATTTATTGCTTATTTATTCAGCTTTCAGTTGATGTATAAATCTAAATTAAAAAAAAAAAAAAATGTGTGACTTTGTGGTTCAGGGTCACCAATAATAATAAAAGACAACGTAATACATAATTTATTTTAGCTTTTTTATTCTGTTTTCATTTATTTCAGTTCTTTAAATGCATTTTTATTTCATTTTGAGTAATTTTAGCACTTTATGAAACTTTATTTCACTTTATTTCAGTTAGTGTACAGGGAAACATTTTAAGCGTCAGTTTCAATTTTCAAGTTGGCTTTTAAAGTCTAATATTTGTGTTTTATTTCAGTTAATGAAAATCAAGTATTAAAAGTTGTAGTTAATGTGTTTTTCCACTGGTTCTTTAAATGCAGCTCCACTGGTGCTTTTATAAAGATCAGTTTTCATAAACAGCAGTTGATAATGACAAATGTGAAGTCATACGGTATCACGATCTTGTAATTAATAATCGTCTCTGAATGTCTCGTGTAACGTGATTCATCAGCTGATAAATGAAAGCGCGTTTGGTTTTGAATGATGTTTCTCTAAGCGTCTGATGTTTGACCTTCACTCTTTCACCTGCTCATCCATCTCTCCTCGTCTGTTATTCATCACTCATAGAGTCGTTCTCCCCGTTTACATTCCCTCGTTCGTTCCTAAACTCCCGCTTAAACATCCAGTTAAATGCTTCACAGTATTTTATTATTATTATTATTTATAATATATTATAGGTTTTGATTCTGACTTTTTAATTAGCTTTTATTTTTATATTTTTAGTTTTCCTTTTTTTATTTTAGGTTTAATTGAACTGTATGTTTAATTTCATTTTAGGTTTAGTTTTTTTTTAAACATGGCAATATAAAATAAAAAAACATATATTTTATATATGTCTTTTAAGGTTTAGTTCAGTTTTATTATTTATTTCTAATTTTAGGGCTTTAACTAAACTTAACTTTTAGGGTTTTTTAAACGTGAAAAAAAAATTATTTATTCATATGTCTTTTTTTTAAAGTTTTAATTCAGTTTTATTATTTATTTCTAATTTTAACACTTTAACTAAACTTAACTTTTAGGGTTTTTTAAACATGAAAATATAAAATAAAAAAAAACATTTAAATTTTCATTTTCATATGTAATTTTTTAAAAAAGTTTTAGTTCAGTTTTATTATTTATTTCTAATTTTAGTGCTTTAACTAAACTTGAACTTTTAGGTGTTTTTAAAACATGAAAATATAAAATAAAAAAATACATATACTTTTTTTGTTTATTCATATATATATTTTTTTAAGTTTTAGTTCAGTTTTATTTTTTATTTCCAATTGTATATATATATATAAACATTTTCTGTTTTTTTTATTTATTGATATGTCATTTTTTTTTTAAGTTTTAGTTCAGTTTTATTACTTATTTCCAATTTTAGTGCTTTAACTAAAGTTTAACTTTTAGGGCTTTTTTAACATGAAAAAAATGTTATTTATTCATATGTCTTTTTTTAAAGTTTTAATTCATTTTTATTATTTATTTCTAATTTTAACACTTTAACTAAACTTAAACTTTTAGGTTTTTTTTCACATGAAAATATAAAATAAAATAAAAACATTAGTTTTTTTTTATTTATTTATTGATATGTCGTTTTTTTAAGTTTTAGTTAAGTGTTATTATTTATTTCCAATTTTAGCGCTTTAACTAAACTTTAACTTTTTGTTTTTTTAAGCATGAAGTTTTATTATTTGTTTCCAATTTTAGAGCTTTACCTTAAACTTATTTTAGCTGCTCAGGCAAGATTTCCACTTGTTTCATTCAATATTTTTATTTTATTTCATCTCACCCATGGCTAGTTCTTTCTCAGATTTTTCTGGGTTCTGAGAGGCGGTTTCTCATTCAGGCTGATGTGTTTGGTGTCTCTCTGACCTTTCCTCGTGCGTTTCTCTAAGTGCTGCGTCTGGAAAACACTTCTCGCTGCCCTTGAACCGCAGCGGCCGATCCTGTAATATCCTGATGGAAATGTGCTGAGCGAACGCGTGCCGATCCATTTTATGATTGATTCGCTGCAGTTTCACAGGTGAAAGACGTCCGGAGGAGCTGCGCACACGATTCGTTTGATTCACATGAGTCGTTTGAGTTGATTCGCTGTCGTGTTCTCGGTTACGGCTCGCTGACGTTTCTCTCTTTCCGTGTTTCTGTCAGTGAACACGCCTCACTTCCTGCACATAAAGAGTGTGGAGGTCAACGCCAGACAGACGGCCACGTTCCAGTGCACCATTAACGGCCAGCCCAAAGATCACGTCAACTACAAGCTCTGGCTGCAGGTATATTCACTAGAACACTGTCAGCAGATTTAGTTTTAGTATTTTAGGTCATTAGTTTATTTAATAAATGTGGTGCTTTATTCTCAGGGCATCGGTGGACGTGAAGCTACTTTGAAGGACACCAAACCTGTGAACTCCAGACGCTACACGGCCACTTTTGACATCGTCAACACCACGAAAGGAGACTTGGGCCGCTATCGCTGCATCGTCCGCTCTGAGAAAGGAGTCGGAGTGTCCAGTTACGGGGCTCTGGTGGTCAAACGTGAGTTTCATTACCACTCAATAATTCATAGAAGATGATGGAGAACGGTCATAACTCTCTGGATGTAGTGTAATATCCAGATTACATTCAGAATAATGTCTTGATGCACCATATATCTGGCGCGCTGGTTTCCACAGACCAAAATATTAATTAGTTCCTCAGTGTGTGTAAATAAATAAATAGAAAAGTAAATATGATTTTTTTTTTTTGTGTTAGCTTAACCCATCAGAACTTAAACTTACAACGTACAACTTAAACATTTGTAATATGTTTTTCCAGTTGTTAAAAATGGGAAAAAAAGAAGAAATTCGCCAAAGTTCAGAATGAGTAATTTTGTAGTTTAGTTTGCACTATTTGAGTTGTAGAATAAAATGGGTAAATTAAGAAAATTAGCCAGCTTGAAATATTTTTTACTGGCCATGGATCTGTATTTTCCAGAAAAAAAGAAAAAAAAAATAGATATATAATTTTTTCTATTCTATTCTATTCTATTCTATTCTATTCTATTCTATTCTATTATTATATATTTAATCTTATTATATATTAATATTTATATTTTCCAATGTATATATATATATATATATATATATATTTTTTTTTTTTTATTTTTTTTTTTTCCTCGATTTTAGTGTTAGCCAAGCCATTTTGTAGGTACGCATCAGAAAGTTCCCGAACTTAAAAATCTGTCATATTTTTCCAGTTGTTAATTTTAGCTTTGAAAGGAAAATGAAAAAAAAAAAAGAAATTTTCATAAGTTCAGAATGAGTGTTTTTATTAAAAAAAAATAAAATAATAATAATAATAACAATAATAATAATAATAATAATAATAATAATATAAATACAAATTAAAATAATAATAAAATATTAAATACAGAATTCTATTCTATACTATTCTATTCTATTCTTATATATTTAATTTTATTTTATATTGAATTTTCTTAAAAATATATATTGTTTTCAATTTTTATGTTAGCCAAGTCATTATTTAGTCATCAGAAAGTTCCAAAAGTTACAAATCTGTCATATTTTTCCCAGTTGTTAATTTTAGCTTTGAAAGGAAAATGAAAAAGAAAGTTTCATAAGTTCAGAATGAGTATTTCTATTAAAAAAATAATATATATATATATATATATAAATTAAAACAATAATAAAATATTAAGTACAATATGTATAATGTATATAAATTGTGTTCTGTTGTTTTCTATTTCATTCATATATATTTAATTATTAATTTAATTTAAAAAGTTTTTTTATATATATATTGTTTTCAATTTTTATGTTAGCCAAGTCATTATTTAGTCATCAGAAAGTTCCAAATCTTTAATATTTTTTCCAGTTGTTAATTTTCACTTGGGTAAATTAAGAAAATTAACCAGCCTGAAATATTTCTTACTGGCCGTGGAACTGTATTTTCCAGTAAAAAAATAATACAGTAAAAAATAATAATTTTATATATTGTATATGTATATTTCTTGACAGATGATCTAAGTGAAACCATATATATACTAGTTTTTACTTCCATTTCTTCCAATTGTTACAACTGTTTGTGGAAAAAAGAGTTCAGAATGAATTAATATGCTGATTATTTTCAGTAAAAGCTCTTTGTGGACTGTAAAAGGATGTTTTGAATTAAGAAAATCAAGCAGCCTGAAATATTTTTCCTACTGTAAATGCAAAAGAGGATTGAATGATTTTATTAGGCAGCTTTAATATGAACACTCGCTTGTGTCGGCACTTCACTAGTTTTGGATGAGAGCCGGTGTGTGTGTGTGTGTGTGTGAGAGAGAGAGAGATATATCAGTAGTGTCATTATAACGAGTGTTGGGCTGTAAATCTTCCTGAGATTTCCTCTCTTGCCTCTATTTTCATGTCAACCTCCATCATGTTTTACGTGTGGATACTAGCGGCGTTTCCTCTCGTTTATCACGCCTCTCTCTGCTTATTAGCCCAAATTGGCTCAGCAAATCGTATTATTTTACATTTTGCCCCTTTAGATTAACGGGCGGCGTGAAACATGTTTGGTTGCAGAGACTCTCGTTTGTGTGTGTGTGTGTGTGTGTGTGTGTGTGTGTGATGAGAGCGGCCAAGGGCAGCGACGGGCGTCACAACGCTCTGCTTCCTCCAGGAGAAAGACGCCCGCAGGTTAACAAGACTGACCCGCGTCCTGTGACAGCACAATGAGAGTCATAAATCATTTACAGCACACTTCCTTTCTCTGTTCTCACACACACACACACACACACACATGATGGCTGTCTGCTGCAGGTGCCAGAATGAACTTCTGCCAATGAATTTACCACCAGAAATAAACCTTACTGCCCACAAATATGTTTTTTTTTTCCCCCAGTAGAATATTACAATTTTTTGAAGAGTTTATTTGCAAAAACAGATAATTATTTTAATTAAGTAAAAATAACAACAACAAAAAATACAGCTAATTAACACAATTAAACACATGATAACACAATAAAAATGATTTTTGTGGAAATGTGAAAAAACAAACAAAAATCTGTTTTTGCAAATAAACTCTTCATTTGTTATTTCTTTTTTTTTTTTATATTTATAATATTTATAGATACACATGTATTTATTAATATATATTTTAATTAGGCTTCCAAAGGGATGGAAAATTCCTGAATTTCCATAAACTTTCCAAATATTCCAGAAAGATTCCAACACAATCCTGGAAAGTTTTTCTGAAATCACCTTTTTGCAAAGTTTAATACATTATAATACATTATAAATATATTTTATATTTATAATAATGCTTTTTCAAATATTTTATTATAAATGTATATTTTTGTTTAGATTTATTAAATTTAATATTTTAAAATAGATTTTTCTGAAAATAAAATTCTATTATAATGTGTGTTATAATTTTAAATAAATTATTGTGAGATATTATTAACAATATTTTTTAAGTCAGTTTCATTATATTTTATATATTTCATTTTTATCATTTTTATATTTATAATATGTAGAAAAATATTTATATCTTTATAGTTTCGTTTGATTTTTTGTTTATCATTGTATTTTATAATTTTAGGTTTAATGTTATTTTTTATACATTTATCTCATATTTTGTTTTTATTTTTATTTTTCATTTTATTTTTTATAGTTTTTTATAATATTTTTGAATAATTTATATTGTATTTTATTTTTATAATTTTATATATCTATATGTATATCGATATGTATCTATATCTATATATCTATATCTATATATATAATTTTGGTTTTATTTTTATCATATTTTCTATTTCTATTTCATGTATTTTTTTAGTATGTAATTTTATTTGTATAATTTTATTTTATTATTGTTTTCATAATTTTTATTTAATTTTATTTTTTATAATTTTATTTTAAAAAATATTTTAGGTTTATATAAATATAAAGATAGAGGGTATATTTAAATATAAAGATATTAGTACATTTAAAATACATTTTAGGTCTGTTTTTATATTCATAAATATATTTTTATAATATTTATAAATAGATAAATACGTTTGGTATTTAATGTGTATTTTTAAAATATGACAATGGAATTATTTTGCTGTGTTTTGAGCACATTTGGTGTTTGGCAGATGTTCATTTTGGACCTTCATTTGAATTTTTTTTTTCATATATTGCGTGTTACTGTAGTTTTAGATACTCAGATGCTCTTGTGTGTGAGGAAAGTGAAAGAGAACGAGAAGGAAAAACAGAACCGAGGGGAAGTTTTGTCATCCTCGACCTTCTGAGGAGTAAGTTTTGCCTGCAGACAGCGAGTCTGACTCCAGACGCCGGCAGGACAGCGAGTGTGTGATGAGTCCGGGTCTCTGTCACGTCACATTAGCTCACATTCACTCACATTCACTCGGTCCGGCCCTCGAACCTGCAGAAAGCGAACGGAGGAAAACCCCAGAACATCCTAATAACAGAGTGTGTCAGTGACACCAGATCAGATCCGTGCGGTTCAGGGTGCGGCCCAACGCACTTCTAATTATACCAGACCACATGAGTGTGTGTGTGTGTGTGTGTGTGTATGGCAGGTGCATAAACACACACACACACACAGAGACAGCTGAGCGTTGACCTCTGACCTTTGGTGAGCACAGGATTGTTTTACTTACACTGAAGTCACACAGACCTCAATCTGTTCAGCTGCTGAGATTCTCATTCTGATGACGAGACGCTTTCAGATCCTCTGGACAAGTGTTCTAAAGGGTCATACGTGCTATTTCATGATTTTGACTTTTACTGAGTCAGGTCAGAACTGAGTTTTCTCATCCGAAGAAAACTCCTGAGAGTTGCAGAAGTTAAAAAGTGTACAGTATTTCTTCTGCTTTAGGGGAAAAAAAGATACAGTAACACATATAAAAATGCAGAAGATCCAAATTTTGGACTGTAGAGGAAGTTTCTGACAGCCTAAAATATTTATTAAAGGCCATGACTGTATATTTCAGTATTTGTACAATTTTTTTCTTTGACAATGGAATTATTTAGCTGCATTTAAGTCAGTTATTTACTCATGAACGTCAATTTTAACATGTTTTATTGGGCCAAACATTTTCTTTATCAGCATTAATTCTGTTGCAATAGTTAAAAAACAAATTAATCTTATTTATTGTATTAAAAAAAAATAAAAATAAATAATAAATATATAAATAAAAAGTAATTTATCAGTATAATTTTTGCTTATTTATTTATTTGTCTGTTGTATTTATTTGTTTATGTATTTATTTATCTGTCATTTGTATTTATTTATTAATTTGCCTGTTTATACATATTGTACAGGAGTTTTGACAGGTGAAAAGTTTTGTTTTGTTTATATATATATATATATATGCATATATCTGTGTATATATTAATGACAATTGCCTGAGTCAAAATGTCAGTCAGTTATTTGCTTACAAACATCCTTTTTTTTTTTTTTTTTTAAAGCAAACATTTTATGTTTGTCAGCATTAATTCTGTTGCAGTAGTTTAAAAAAAGTCATCATATTTCTTGGAATTAAAAAAAGAAAATTGAAACAAACAAACAAACAAACAAACAAATAAATAAATAACTTTTCAGTATAATATTGGTCATTTATACTTATTTATAAAACAGAAAATTTAAATTCAAATTTAAATAAATAAAAAGTAATTTTCAGTATAATTATGGTCATTTATGTTTATTTCTTTTTTTAAAAAAAAGAATATTAAAATAAATGTAAATAAATAAATGAAGTCATTTTTTCAGTATTATTTTGGTATTTTTTGCTTATTTATTTCTTGTATAAAAAAGAAAAATAAATAAATAAATAATAATAAATAAATGAATAAAAAGTCATTTTTCAGCATAATTTTGATAATTAATGCTTATGGTTTTGTATTAAAAACAGAAAATTTAAATGCATAAATAAATAATTACATTTTTTCAGTATAATATGCTAATTTATGCTTATTTATTTATTATTGTTTGTTTGTACATACTGTAAGAGGAAGTTTGATAGGCAAATTTAGTTCAAAAGCCTTTTTTTAAACCAGTAATGAAACTGTGTTTTCCAGTATTTTACAAAATACATATTTTATTATGAGAATTATTTTGTTGTTGTTGTTTTTTCTTGTATATTAATGACAGTGGCCTGAGTCAAAATGGTGCCAGAGTCAGTTATTTACTTACAAATATCATTTTATTTTTTCTAAACAAACATTTTATGTTTGGCAGCATTAATTCTGTTGCGCAAAGTAAAATGTATGTAGAGATATAGGAAATAAAGAGAGTTGTGTAAGTTCAGAATGAGTCATTTTGTGGCTCTTTTTGGACTGTAGAGGCTGTTTTGATGAGTAACATTTACCAGCCTAAAATATATCACGATCACAAAACCGCATTTTTCTAATATTGGAATTGTTTAACTATATTTTAAGTCAAAATTGCACCAAAGTCAGTTATTTACTCACAAACGTCAATTTGAACAGACATTTGTTGTGTGGCATCATTCATTCTGCTGCAGAAGTTAAAAACGTATCTCTTTTCCTTTAAAGAAAGGAAACAAAGTTGCATAAATTACATGAGAACGAATCATTTTAGAGTTGAGTTTCAGTTTTAGTCCATTAAACTCGGCTCCATGTAGTCCCTCACATCTCAGTGATCTTCTGGTCTGTAGATGTTCGTCTGTAGGGTGTTTTCCCCGGTTTTATGGTGCGTCTGTCTCGTCACCTCACTATTCGCAGTAGTACTAGTGAAGACTGACAGCAGACAGCAGTGAGCTGAAGTGAGTCAGATTTTCACGGTGTTAGTGTGTGCATGATTCAGCAGGAGTATGGAGAGAGATGTCGCTGTCGCTGTCGTCGCTGGTGTTGTTGTTGTTGTTGTTGTTGTTGTTGTGGGCGTAGCGGAGCGTGTCTTTGGTCACACCTGCACAGAGCTGCCAGGATGATGGATGCTCCATTAGCGCAGCTGTAATTGGCATTCTCCACGCTTCACATCCATACGCCGCTGTGCGGTTCCTCTACACAGACCTGCTACTATGAGCTCTCAATCTGAGCCTACAGTCTGTCTGTGTGAGGATGTTATACCTGTGTGATGAACACAGCAGTGACGCTGTAAATGTACGTCGTCAACATCATAGTAGTGAGCACCCACTTTCTTAGCTGCTTTGATACTGTTTTTCCACGTTATTTTATTTGCTTTATTTTTTCTAATTTAATTTCAGAATTTTTCATTTAATTTTATTTCTAATTATTTTATTTTATTCATATTTTTTGCTTAATATCATTTGTATTTTAATTTATATTCTATTTTATAATTTTGTTTTATTTATATTTAATTTTTAGTATTTAACTTTATTTTGAATATATTTTTTTTGTTGGTTTTATTTCTATAATTTTATTTTATTAGTTTTTTTTTCTATTTTATTCCATTGTTTATCATTTATTTTATTTAGTTTTTTATTTTATTTTAATTTATTTTGTTTGTTTTTTTGTAATGTAATTCTATCATTTTTAATTTAAATTAATTGTATTTGTAATTGTCATTTTATTTTATAATTTTATTTTATTCATGTTTTATTTAAATTATTTATTTATTTTAGAATTTTTTTATAATTCTATTTTATAATTATAATTAAATTTTTTATGATTTTATAATTTTTGTTTTATTTTTATAATTTTATTTTATTAGTTTAATTTTATTGAATTTTTCTATTTTTTCTATTTTTTATTCTATTGTGTCATTTATTTTATTTATTTAATTTATTTTAATTGAATTTAATTTGTTTTATTTTTGTAATTCAATTTTAGTGTTTTAATTTTAATTTAATTTTAAA
>JAHKKF010475919.1:0-12354 GCA_019740295.1 Labeo calbasu
GTTGCTGGATGTAATAATGAACATAGTGGTCGTCATTTACTCCCGTCATCTGAGCCGCTGAAGATGCAGTGGATTACGTTTGTTTGTGAAGGGAATGCACCTCCCGATCTACATATATCCGTCTGTTCGCGCGAATCATTCATGATCCAGCTTCACATACAGCACAAGTGAGTATAAGGGTTTTTATGAATCTTTGCGATCGCCTTTCCTTATAACGTGGTAGTTAGGAAGTTTAGCGGCTAAACGCGGGTAATGTAATCAATATCATCCTTCCACAGAGAGGAGAGGGGCGGGTTGAGCAGAGCTCATTTGCATTTAAAGGAACAACCCCTTAGAATGAGATGATTTTTGCTGAGCTCATTTTGACAAGGTAAAAAGGGTGTTGTTTTACAAAACCACTGAGAATTTTTAATCAAAGTATATTAGAGACTTTTTATTAAGACCCTAAAGAATCATATCAACTTGTGGAAAATGGGCATCTGATGATCCCTTTAACATAACTTACATTATTACAATACATTTCTCCCAACCTGGCACAAATGGCTCGATTAGTTCCGAGTTTAATAAAGGCCTGCCTTCCGAAAAACTAAATGTGTTGTGATTGGTTAGCTGTCCCACTTTGTTACGATTGGCGAACAGCTTAGACGGTGTTTCAGCACTGCCACGCCCCTTGTCAAAGAAGCACGTTCTGTGTACAACTGTTAGCACAAGCTAGATTAAAGTGATTCTTATGTTTTAAATATGGATATTTTTCTTACAAAAATGCATCGATTCACTACAGGAGGCCTTTATTAACCCCCGGAGCAGTGGGAGGCACTTTTTATTATGAATGGAATCACTTATTGGACTTGTTTCGTCCCTACCCATCCCCGAGCAATTTGAATTCCCATAGGCAGGATTTAATTTAAAGATATTCTAATGGACCACCTTGTGACATCATTGGATGCAGAAAACAAACGTTGTAGTCCAAAGGAGCCGTTCATTGTAGTTCTTGAAAAGAGATTTTTTAAAAACTAAATATCTCCCTTTGGAGTGGACTTTGAGATTTGTAACTTTGTAGACCTATTTTTTTTTTATGCCCAAAGATACACACCACACACTGACTAAAATTCAAAAAGTGAAAACGCATAATAGCACCCCTTTAATTTTGACATTAACTTTCATTTTTACACCAGGCACATATTTTCGGTTATCAGTCTACTTGATCTGTTATAATCTGTATCTGCCCTGAAAAACACAACCCCAACTTGGGAGACACTACAAGGGTAATACACACCTTAATATATTCCAGCTTCAAATATTCAGCCATCTGAAAGGTCTTGCACACTCTAAAGATGTTTCCGATGATGTCCTCCGGTGAGTATCCGAGCGACCAAAGCTGCTCAATAACCTGGAGAGAGATGCATGTGTCTCTCATCCAGTGTCTGGCATTTCTTAAACGGATTCTGAATATTTTCTAGGGCAAATGTTTAATGGTACCTTGTAGGCTTCATCAATGTTGGCATTGACACAGTGTTCCAGCATGCTTTTAACCAGCAGAGGATGTGGCTCATCACACACCTGCAGAAGCAACACCAATACACTTTTATACTGAAATGATTTCCATGCATTAGAAAGAGACAAAAATAAAAATTATCCAAAATACCTTGAACACATTTTCACTGTTGATGTAACCAAATCCAGAATTAGTTGACTGCAGGTTATTCAGAGCCTAGATTCAATAAATAAATAATGTTTATCTAAAATGCACATATTTTTATTACAGTTATTTAGAGCCTACATATATATATATAAATAATTTAAAAGGATTAGTTCACTTCCAGAACAAAAATTTACAGATAATGTACACAACCTTGTTGTCATCCAAGCCTTTCTTTCTTCAGTCATAAAGAAATTATGTTTTTTGAGGAAAATATTTCAGGATTTCTCTCCGTATAGTGGACTTCAGTGGTGCCTGCAAGTTTGCACTTCCAAAATGCAGTTTAAATGCAACTTTAAAATCATCCTACATCGCTGCAGAATTACAGACCCAGCGTTTACAAAATCAACATGCATAAAAGGTCAAACATCCTTTACAAAATACGATATAGGACTATTTTGAAGTTGGAGAAAATGAGATGGGAGTTTTTAGAAAACTGATCGTTTCACTAGGTAAGACCCTTCTGGGATCATTTAGAGCCCTTTAAAGCTGCATTTAAACTGCATTTTGGACATTCAAACACACAGGCACCAATGAAGTCCACTATATGGAGAACATTCCTGAAATGTTTCCTCAAAAACAATTTCTTTACAACTAAAGAAAGAAAAGGATGAACATCTTGGATGACATGGGGTGAGTATATTATATGAAAGTTTTTGTTCTGGAAGTGAACTACTCCTTTAATACAAGTAAAAAATGTATTAAAATGTAAATTAACACATAGTTAGCATTTTAGCTAAACTAAATAATACCAATTATATAATTTACTTACACATATACACACATAAACAATATTTTTCTGACCTGTCTCATGTCCCCTTGAGCAGTGAAGATAATGGCCTCTAGGCCATCATTGGTGACATGTAAGTTCTCCTTCTCTACCACCTCTGTCAGACGCATCATAATCTGGTCATCTCTGAGTTTGCTGTAACGCAGCACTGCACAGCGGGACTGGATGGGCTCTGCAACCACATGGTAGGATAAACTGAAAAATCTCTGTGCTATGTGTACACTGGCATGTACTTTAGTGTTACAGTTCATTTGAAGTCAACCTACTATAAACAGCTGCTCACCTATGATCTTATCTGATGCATTACATGCCAATGCAAAGCGTGTGGTTTTGGAGTAGATCTCCATGGTTCTTCTGAGAGCCTGCTGGGCTCCATCTGTCATGCTGTTTGAAAAATACAAAAACATATTTGCATGAAGCACTTTTAAAAATTTTAAACATATATTACATACATACACATATACGTAAAACAATGGATTTTTTTAAATGATGTAAAATTTCATGGGTTTTCTGCTACTTTTTTCAGCAGGAGGTATCATTTATGTTATATTAAGCCATACAAGTCTTAATATCCAGGGTTCCCTTTAATTTAAATAAACTTTTTGAAGAAATATCTCTAATATCACCATTTAAATTACATATTAAAAAAATTAATTAAAATATACGTTTTTAAGAAAACAATTACTCTTACCTGTCAGCCTCATCCAAGATTATGATCTTGTGGCGACCTTTAGGGAGTGTGACCTTTTGCTGGGCAAACATTTTGATTTTGTTTCTCACAACATCAATTCCACTAAAATGAATAATAGTTAAGCATTAACTAACAGACATTAACATGAGAATATGATCATTCAAAATACTGGATGTGCAGAAAACACTCATTACTTATACGATCCATTTATCTTACCGGTCATTTGAGGCATTTAGCTCAAGCACAGCATCTTTCATGGCTGGACCAAGAAGAGCTCTAGCCAAACACAAAATGCTAGTTGTTTTTCCAGTGCCAGGAGGACCCTAAAAACAAACGTTATCCTTATTTTAATGCATAGTGACATAGTGTCATCCTAGTTATGAAAACATATTTACTTACAGCAATGATGATGTTGGGCACATTTCCTTCTCTTGCAAACACCTGCAACAATAACAGAACAAAAGAGGAAATATCAGCATTTTTACAAGCTTACTGACCACATCAGGCAAAAACATTAGCCTAACGTTATGTATGTCATACCGACCTCCAGTCTGCTGACAGTTTCTTCATTTCCAACTATTTCATTCAACTTTAGAGGTCTGTATTTTTCAACCCTGTTAGAAATAACACATTTTAATCACAATTATTTATTACAGCGAACATGCAGCTGCAGAGGAAAGTGAGTTTGGCAGTTTAGTTGCTGTAAACAAATCTGCAGCCTCGCTATCTTTAGCGACATTAAAATGATTAAAATACCACTACAGCCTGCTTACAAACAGTCAAAAATCGTACCATGGTAATTCATAAGCATTCGTTGATGGTTTCGGTGCAGTATCGTCCTTTTTAGGCGGTCCGTCGGCTTGAGTTTGCTCACTGTCTGCCTCTTTCATTTCAACATCCATGTTGCCTGTGAGTAACGCGTATTCCCGCCACGACAGGAACAAAACAGAGCTGAAATGACGCCACTTCCGGGAAGGGCAGCTTGTGACGTTTTTATTCATAGCGTAATAATATTGTTCAAAATCTATATTATTATTCAAAAAATAAATCAAAATTATTGTAGTGCACAACAAGCTGGAACGGAAATATCTCGTTTAAAAACAATTGATTATCTTTCTCTTTGAGATAATACGTTAGAGGAACGTACTGAATTCTGTATTTTACACCAAAATGTTGCAGAATTAACACAATGCTTGAATAGATTTAGCATCGTATATGAGCAATGTTTTATTTATTTAATTTATTTATGAACTGGCTGACTGACTGACTGACCGGCCTACCTTGGTTTTAAGGTTTGTTGAAACTCCCGACCTTCAGAGATCTGTTGGCCAATCTTAAGTTTCCCACACACTGAAAAAAATGGATGAGATTGTCTTTTTGCATTCCAATGTAATGATCCCTAAAGACACTGAAAACATGAAGATGATAATGGTTTTAGCTGCTCGGAATACCCGACCCAAAAACAAGAAGTGTAGATACTGATGGCAACAAAATATGTGTCTGAGCTGTGGAGATCAGTACATCCCAAACCAAATCACACAGCCTGACTGTGCTGTGCAAGTGACTTTTTTATTCATAAAACGAATAAACAAACACTAACAAAATTCTTTACACCAAAATGTAACAGAATGAACATAATGCTAAAACAGTGGTGGCTAAAAAGCCTTAAAAGTCAAAAAGCATCTGACCCAGGTTTTACATGCATTAAGTAGTCTATAGTTTTGCATAATAATAATTTGAATGAGAGTGATACTTATCGTTGAATGATACTTATTGGCATTGCTGGGGGTAACGCATTACAAGTAACGCGAGTTACGTAATAATATTACTTTTTTCAAGTAACTAGTAACACATTACTTTTAAATTTCTAAGAAAATATCTGAGTTACTTTTACTTTTTTCCCCCATTTACTGATTGACAAGTCTCCTGTCTGGAGATTGGGAGTAAACATGATGTTACTGTATTCTATACTAAATGTGAACATTAATTTATCTCACTCACAAAAACAGATTCAGTATTTCTCAAAATGAATAAAAACAGTGAAATGCAAACTCAGAATCTGACACAACCCTGCAATAATTAAATATGTTAAATAAAACAAATATCCTTTATGTATTTAATCCCATTTAATTAACCAGTGTCTTTGCTGCTGAACTTCAATGATGCAATTCAACCATACTAATAATCAAAAATTACTTTAGATAAACTAACATTTGCGCTTCATTTTTTTATAGCTGACGAGTGATCTCCTGCATAAATGTACTTTTCTTTCAGCCTGAGGTGAATTAATTTCACTTTGGGTGTAAAGGGGCTTTTACATTAGAATTGTTTTATATTAAAAACAAAGAAGCAAACCCTGCCCAGATATAAAAAGTAACGCAAAAGTAACGTAACACATTACTTTTCATAAAAAGTAACTAAGTAACATAATTAGTTACTTTTTCAGGGAGTAACGCAAAATTGTAAAGCATTACTTTTAAAAGTAACTTTCCCCAACACTGATTATCGGTTGAACTTCCGGTTTTGCTACTCCCTGTTGAAAAAAACAGCATATGCTGCCTGGGATGCTGGTTAGTTATGTTTTAATGTTGGTTTACGCTGGTCCTTTGTTGGTTTATGCTTGACCAGCAACATGACCAGCATAAACCAGCAAAGGACCAGCTTAAACCAGCATCAAAACATACCTAACCAGCATCCCAGCACCAAAACATACCTACCAGCATATGCTGTTTTTTTCATCAGAGCTGTTCGGACGCTCTTGCTTACTGCTTCGCGCTTTGCTCCCTGTTTATATACTTTTCTCAGATTTTTCTAAGATTTTCTCAGCAGATCAGCACAATGCTCAAACAACACATTTTTGGCACAAACACTAAATTAAAAACTTTTCGTAACTGGAATAATACTACGAAAAAGGAGACTCCTTGCCTCCCACTTCCAGCAGTTTACATTCTGGAGATGGGAAAACACAGCTGCCTACTTTCAACTCAATTTGCCAACTTTAAACTCAAATGGATACCTGGACAATTTTCAATCTGGCTTCCGACCGCATCACAGCATATTTGCTTAAATTCTGATTCTGGCAAAATATCAGTGCTGGTGCTACTAGATCTCAGTGCTGCGTTTGACACTGTTGATCATAACATTCTTCTAGAGAGACTGGAAAACTGGGTCGTGCTTTCTGGGATGGCCTAGTCTTATCGCCAAATGACTACTGCCCCATTGATTCCCTCTGCCAATGCATTGATGAAATTAACAGTTGGATGTACCAGAACTTCATTCAGTTAAACAAGGAGAAGACTGAAGTCATTGCATTTGGAAGCAAAGAGGAAGTTCTTAAGGTGAATGCACAATTTGACTCTAGGGGTCAAACAACTATCAATAAATCAAGTCAAGAATCTTGGTGTGATTCTGGAGTCAGACCTTAGTCATGTCAAAGCAGTAACTAAATCAGTATACTATCATCTCAAAAACATTGCAAGAGTTAGATGTTTTGTTTCAAGTCAAGACTTGGAGAAACTTGTTCATGCCTTTATCACAAGCAGGGTGGACTATTGTAATGGTCTCCTCACTGGCCTTCCCAAGAAGACCATTAGATAGCTGCAGCTCATCCAGAACGCTGCTGCCAAGGATTCTGACTAGACCCAGAGAATCTGAGCATATCACACCAGTCCTCAGGTCCCTACACTGGCTTTCAGTTATATTTAGAATTTTTTTTAAGTACTTTTACTCATTTATAAATCACTCAATGGCCTAGGACCTAAATACACTGCAGATATGCTTACTGAATATAAACATATACATTCTACTTCCTTTTATGTAAAGCACTTTGAATTATCTTTGTGTATGAAATGCGCTATATAGATAAACGTGCCATGCCTTGCCTTATTGAAAAATTTACGGTAAAACAGCACTGTTAAGACTCAGCAAGAATGACACACTAGTTACATTAGATTTAATTTAACCATCTGATCACCAAAGCTGTTTGAATTCTCAACCTTCAGAGCATCTGTTGGTAAACTAGAGGTTTCTCAGTAAAGTTTGCTCTTGCTCTGTGCCATATTACGTTACCCAGGTTTAGTCAACATGTTTATCTGCTTGCTGTTCTGTGCTTTGAGGGTGTGGAGGCATCAGGGAAGTTTTCCTTTGGCATTGTGTACCACCAAGTGATAAAAAAACTTTTTTGCAGATTAGAACAATTCAAAAGACATTAATATGTAATCTTAGTAAGTAAAGAGAACAGTTTTCAGATCAATGCTCAATGCAGTCAATATACACATTATTTTATCCTGAAAACTGTGAATTAAACACAGCATGTGCAGGGAATCTCTGTAAGTGCATGATGCTATAAACATTCAGAAACTAGTTTGTTCATTTTCTCTTGATTCTTTTGAATGCGTTAGTCTACTAGTGACATACACAGTTGAAGTCAAAAGTTTACATACACCTCACAGAATCTGCAAAAATGTTAATTATTTTACCAAAATAAGAGGGATAATACAAAATGCATGTTATTGTTTATTTAGTACTGACCTGAGTAAGATATTTCACATAAAAGACATCTACATATAGTCCACGAGAGAAAAAAGTAGTTGAATTTAGAAAAATTACCCCGTCCAGATGTTTGCATACACTTGATTCTTAATACTGTGTTGTTAACTGAATGATCTACAGCTGTTTTGTTTGTTTGTTTGAATAGTGATAGTTGTTCATGAGACCCTTGTTTGTCCTAAACAGTTAAACTGCCTGCTGTTCCTTCAGGTCCCACAAATTCATTGGTTTTTCAGCATTCTTGTGTATTTGAACCCTTTCTAACAATGACTTTGAGATCCATCTTTTCACACTTAAGACAACTGAGGGATTCATATGCAACTATTTACAGAAGGTTCAAACACTTAGTGATGCTTCAGAAGGAAAAACGATGCATTAAGAGCTGGGTGTGTAAACTTTTGAACAGAATGAAGATCTGTACATTTCTCGATTTTGCCTAAATCTAATTTATTGTTCATTTAGTACTGCCCTTCAGAAGCTAGAAGATACTTACATGTTTCCCAGAATACAGAATAAGTTACATTTACCCTGATCTTCAGATTTAAAAAGTTTTAACCCCCAGCTCTTAATGCATTGTGTTTCATTCTGGAGCATCAGTGCGTGTTTGAATCTTCTGTAATAGTTGCATATGAGTCCCTCAGTTGTCCTCAGTGTAAAAAGATGGATCTCAAAATCATACATTCATTATTGGAAAAGGTTCAATTACACAAAAATGCTGAAAAACCAAAGAATTTGTGGGACCTGAAGGATTTTTCTAAAGAACAGCGGGCAGTTTAACTGTTCAGGACAAACAAGGGATTCATGAACAACTATCACTAAACAAAACAACCAAAAAAAAAACAGGGATCATATGATAAAAAAAAAGAACGAAATCTTTTTAAATCACATTAGAGCACTCAAAATACCCAAATTCAATTTTTTTAGCCACAATTATAATATTATGTTACTATAGATCTCATTACCAAACATTTTATTTAGAGAAGCTCAGATATCTCAGCGGGCACCTTGATACCAATTTTACGTCCAATATTAGTCGAGACTTGATCTAGATGCTGTAACATAATTTTAAATTCAGTTTGGATGGCAATTTCTTCCAGGGTGAAAATAGGACGTTAATCACACACTGAAATTGGTTTAATGTGTATTTAGGCCAATGTATTTGACATTCAATTTACATCAAATCAACATAATATCAAGTTTTTGACGTCAGTTTGATTTACATATTTGACTTTTTAACATCAGTTGCCCACTAAAACTGATAATTTATGTAAAAGTTAGGCAATGCACAGTCAAATGTCATATGGCTGGTTTCCACATGTTGTTAAATAGGTGTCAGCACATTCAGATATAGTCATGTGGTTTGTGAACATCTTTTGTTATAATTACACAAAGTTTAAGTTTACTAAAACGGACTAAAACAATTAAACCGCAATTGATACAGAAAGTCTAAAATGCAATAATGTGTATGTTATGTTTAATTTAATTACAAGGCACTGGATCTCATTGAGCTTATTATATTGTTTCAGATATATTTTTAAAAATGAGCAAAAATATTTTTGCTAATATGGATTAAATATTTACATGAATACATGTAAATACACAGTTTGCCTTTTTTTTTTTTTTTTTTTGCTGAATTGCATTTTTGGGAAAGAACACTGTGTAAAATCTGACCTTCACAGAGTCTGTTGGACAATCTGTTGTTTCTCACACACGTCATTTGTATGGAGAAACTCCATGTATATAGGTCAGGGCAGACAATCTCTTTCACTCAACACGCTGAAAACATGAAGGGGGTCATCGCTCTTCTCCTGGCGGTTCTGTACTTTGAGGGACTCAATGCTGAGTGCCCCGACCCAGCCACGCTGAGCGATGAATATGGAAGCAAGCTCTGCGCTCAGATGTTCGAGCACAGCAGCTACTACTACGCTGAAAGCTGTACTGGCAAATTCTTGTACGTTTATCCTGGTGAAGACACACCCATCATGTCATGGACTTGGACTAACCGCATTTCGTCTCTTGTGGTGGGCCGAGGCTGCTCCCTGACAGTGTGGTCTAAATCCAAGAAGCAAGGATATAAGAAGAAGTTTTCTCCTGGCATCGTGTACCACCTTAAGGAAGTGCCGAAAGGCCTGTTTGGAGACTGGAACGATTCCATCTCAGGATACTACTGCACGTGCTAGACATGAAGCATGAGACTGAAAGGACATTAACATATAATGTCAATGATACAGAACATCTGTAACCCTGGTGAATCTGTGTTTTCAGATATTCTGCTCAAGTGAATTAAACGTCACGTTGCTGCAGGAAATCTCTGCAAGAATGTGATGCAGAAACATTCAAGGTGCATGATTCTTTTTTTATTGTAGTAAATGTAATAAATCAGTCTTACAGTTTCACAACTTTTTAGTAATAAGTCAAAACAGTTAACAAAAACGTAAGTGCCTGAAAGTGAAAATTTTCAGTTTTATTCATTGTTATTCCCGCTTTCAATTCTTTAAACTGCTGACAGCTTTGTGAACACATTCAAAAGTATGTAGATATCAAAAATACTTTAGCACTGAAATGATCTTTAGAGTGCAAAAAATAAAAAAAATACATGCATCTAGTTGTTTATGAAAGACAGATTACAGCATGTTTTCACAGGACAATATTTGCAACTGATACATAAAACTTTCAGCAGTAAAAGTGTCTTTTAGCTAACATGAAAAATTCTCACATCGCATACATAAAACAATAATTTACAGGACTAACTCCTGCACTCTCTCTCTCTCCCTCAAAATATCCCAGCAAAAGTATACATAGAGTTGAGGTCAAAAGTTTACATACACCTCTCTGACATTTACAAATAGTCCACAAGAGAAAATAATAGTTGAATTTATAAAAATGATCCTGTTCAAAAGTTTACATACACTTTATTCTTAATGCTGTGTTGTTACATGTTTCACAGAAGACAAAATAAGTTAGATTCACCCTGATCTTCGAATTCAAAGAGTTTTTACCCTCCGGCTCTTAATCCATTGTGTTTCCTTCTGAAGCATCAGTAAGCATTTGAACCTTCTGTAATAGTTGCATATGAGTCCCTCAGTTGACATTAGTGTGAAAAGATGGATCTCAAAATCATACAGTCATTGTTGGAAAGGGTTCAAATACACAAAAATGCTGAAAAACCAAAGAATTTGTGGGACCTGAAGGATTTTTCATTAGAGAAGCGAGCAGTTTAACTGTTCAGGACAAACAAGGGACTCATGAACAAATATCAATTAAAAAAAAAAAAAAACAGTTGTGAATCATTCAGGTAACAACACAGTATTGAGATTCAAGCATATGTAAACTTTTAAACAGGGTCATTTTTATAAATTATTTTCTCTTGTGGACTATTTCTAAACGTCTTTTATGTGAAATATTGTATTCAAGTCAGTACTACATGAAAAATAACATGCATTTTGTATGACCCTCTTATTTTGGTAATAAGTAAATAAATCTGCAAGGTGTATGTAAACTTTTGACCTCAACTGTAAATATCAACATTTTCAAATGCACGTTAAAAACATGTCCTAGCTACTTTGTGAGGGTCCCCACAACAAAATATGTTTTCTTTCAATCAGTATTTTTGTCTACAAAGATGTAATATAAGTCTCCAGTCTCCCTAGAATGTGTCTGTGAAGTTTCAGCTCAAAATACCCTACAGATCATTTATTATATAATTTTGAAAATGCCTATTTTGAGTGGAAGCAGAAACACGTTGTTCTTTAAATGCAAATGAGCTGCTGCTCCCCGTCCCCTTTTTCAGAATAGGGCTGTGCTTTTACAACTCATACCTCAGATACTCACGGTTACATATATATTCATGGAACAAATTATCTGTTTGGTTTTGATTATCATGTCTATCATGCTGAAACCATGCATTTTAAAGCCATATCAGTTCCTATTGGTTTTCTGAGCACACACATTAATAAGTGTTGGCAGTGTGTTGGCAGTGTATGTACAAATCTACCCTATAATGATAAAAATCCATTCAGTGATTTTTATTTTAATCTGTAAAAATAATATCCCCTTTTTCAAATCGAGCCGTTCTCAGATGCCTGTCGGTGTGGCGACAGACCGACAGAGGCCGTTCCCACGATAGTTGATTGACATGAGCTCTTACCTTAGACCGGCTGTCACAGTCCAGTAACTTTCCTTGTTTTGATGCCAGAGCAGGGATGTAAGTTAGACAAAAATATCTCCAATTGAGCGATTGAGGTGTTGTGTTGCTGGATGTAATAACAAACATAGTGGTCGTCATTTACTCCCAACATCTGAGCCGCTGAAGATGCAATAGATTAAGTTACGTTTGTTTGTGAAGGGAATGCACCTCCCGATCTACATATATCCGTCTATGTTCATGCGAATCAGTCATGATCCAGCTTCACTTACAGCAGAAGTGAGTATAAGCGTTTTTTTATGAATCTTTGCTTTCCTTATAACGTGGTTGGAAGTTTAGCGGCTAAATGCGGCTAAAGTAAACAAGATCGTCTTTCCACAAAGAGAAGAGAGGGGTGGGTTGAGCAGAGCTCATTTGCATTTAAAGGCACAACCCCTTAGAATGAGATGATTTTTGCAGAGCTGATTTTGGCAAGGTAAAAA
>JAHKKF010475935.1:0-13769 GCA_019740295.1 Labeo calbasu
TTTCCAGCATCCCTCAAAGCCTTCCTTACTCTGTCCTTCCATTTGGTCATGTCGGCTCTCTTTTTTTTGCGGAGGTTTTGCCTTTTAAAGTCCGAAGCAGACATGACAGCAAGCGGCATCTCCATGCTTCTTTGTGGACATAAACGGTTTGTCCACGTGACGCTATTTTAACGTTTAAAATGCGGACTCTTGGTCGCGCGAAAATATCCCCAAACTGTTTCTGTATACAAAGTTCACACATACAATTAATGTCACATGGTTATCTCATTTTTTTGTTTTTTTGGACTTATACGGTTGTTCGTCGCATACACTCAAGTGGAAATTCATTTTTGATGGTTATTAGATTTGTAACACAACTGATCTCATAACGAAAACATAGCTGTGGAAACTTATTCGCAAGACGTGAAATACGTACCAATAAGTACAAATCACTGCAGTTTCCAAAAGAAATGAACACTGTGAAACGGCAAGCACTTGTAATCGTTTTCATACACAGTTATGATTACAGCTCCATATGTTTCGCTTTCCAGATTGTTTGCTCGGTATAGCTCAGCCAACACGGAATTGAACTTAGGATATGCGGAATCCTTGGGTACGAATCCCGTGAAAAACATGACTCATGAAGGATGGGAGATCGAAAACCAAGCTAAAACGGCATGTTTGTGATTGCGTTTTTACTGTAGATCACATTCGCTTTTATTCATACTATCGAGTAGGTTTAGGTATCGTAGAGCTGGATGTTATTTTAAAACGTCACATGGCTTTAGAGTTGAAGCACCACTCAAATGGATATTTCAAGTCAGAACTGCGGTGACACATACAACACCAACTTCACATAAACATACCATGTGTACGTTCATCGGTTCAGAGGGGGAAAAAAACCCAACATACTCTTTTAGCGCAACTCAGTGGACATTTCACATCAAATATGTCACAAAACGTGGAAGTATTTCGCATCTTGCAAAAAAGTTTCCACAGGTACGTTTTCATCGTGAGATCCAGTTGACAAATGTTGCCGAATGAGTTTTAATGAATCCAGAACACTTAAATTAATATTAATGACTCGTTAAGTAAGGTTAGTGCATTGGACATAAGATTTTTTTAAAAATGTATGTGAACATACCTGTTTGTTTTTTGAAGCAGAATTTGGCCCGTCTGGGTACGTCTATCCGACTGTGTTGACTTTTAGCAGCAATCTCCTCACCTCATCTGCACACAGCGAGAGCACCTGGCGACCTTGGAGGTTACAGCTCTGTCGGCTGGTTCTGTGCTGCTGCCTTCAAACAGAGCATAAAAGGTGTCAAGCTCGTTAGGCAGAGAGGAATCATGGGAGGATGCGCACATGTTCTTCTGTTTGTAGTCTGAGAGGAGTCTGTACCTTGCCACATGTGCTATGGGTCATTAATGCTAATGTGTTCCTCTAAATCCTGTCTGAGTGTGTTTTTACCATTTTGGATTGATCCTGGTTGACTTCAGTTCTCATTTAAAGCATATTTAAAATATATATTGTGTATTATATTCTATAATTGTGACCTTGGACCACAAAACTAGTCATGAGGCTAGGATAGGACAATAGTTGGCCGAGATACAGCTAATCACCTTTAAAATAGTCCAAATGAAGTTCTTAGCAATGCATAATACTAATCAAAAATTAAGTTTTGATATAATTAAAGTAGGAAATTTACAAAATATCTTCATGGAACATGATCTTTACGTAATATCCTAATGATTTTTGGCATAACAGAAAAATCGATAATTTTGACAAATACAATGAATTTTTGGATATTGCTACAAATATACCTGTGCTACTTATGTTTTGTGGTCCAGAGTCACAATTAGAATACAATATCTGTCACTTTGATTATTGAGAAGTATTAACATAATAAATTATTTCTGGTTCTTTATAAATACACACTGTACAAAAGTTTGGGGTTAATATTTAATTTTAAAAAATAACTACTTTTATTCAGCAAGGACGAATTAAATCAATCAAAAGTGACAATAAAGATATTTAGGTAACACTTTACAATACAGGTGCACATATAGGCATTAATTAATGCACAGATAATCATGAGTTAATGTATAATTCATGAAGAACTAACCATTTATTATTATGATTACTACATCAGCAACTAATGAACATTCTATATGATTCATAGATTAAGTAATAAATAAATTGTTATTAGTTAAATGCCTCATAATGTATTAGTTTCCTAATAACATATTATATTAACTAATGATGTAAATTCATGTTAATTATCACAGTGGTCAAAGCTATGTACTTAAGCTTCCAGTTGTTGGCTTTAATTAATCGTAAGCTAATGATTTGCAAATGTATCATTATGTTATGACTTCACTTGTTGAGGCACAGAACTATTAATTAATTGTTAAGTAATATGTCCTCGTAGTTAAGGATTCAGAATTCGTCATAACGATATTTTTGCAAATCATTAGCTAATGATTAATTAAAGCAGACAACTGAAAGTTGAAATGCATGGCTTCAACCCACTGTGGTAATTAACACATGAATTTACACTACTAGTTAATATAATAAGTTATTAGAGAATTAATACACTATGACGCATTTAACTAATAACAATTTATTGATTACTTAATCTATGAATCACATAGAATATTTAATTGTTGCCGATGCAGTAATTATTAGTAAATGGTTTAGTTCTTCATAAGTAATATATTAACATGATTATCTCTGCATTAGTTAAGCATGAATTAATGCATATTTGTGCACCAATATTGTAAAGTTTTACTAATATTTACACTGTTATAAAAAATATCTATTTGAAAAAATGCTGTTCTTTTCACCTTTGTATTCATCAAAGAATCCTGAAAAAAAGTATCTTGGTGTCCACAAAAATATTGAGTAGCACAACTGTTTTTTAACTTTGATAATAAGTCAGTAAATCAATATGTTAGAATGATTTCTGAAGGATCATTTGACAATGAAAACTGGAGTAGTGCTGACAATTCAGCTTTGCCATCGCAAGAATAAATTAAATGTATTCACCTAAAAAACAGAAATAGAATATTGAAATATTGTATCGCTAAATGTGTTTACTATATCTTTTTTATAATAAATGCAGCTTTGGTGAGCACAAGAGACTAACCACGAGCTGATTTTTATTTTTCATTTTACACCAGTCCATTCCTGGAAAATGAGCTGGTGCTTTATTATTTTGCTTTATTTATCAACTCTTTAGTAATGTTATTATCACGCTGTCATCTCTGATTGGACGACTGACCATATGTGGTTTCTGATTAAAACAGCATGCTCGACTTCAGGCTATAATTGTGAATGTACTTTTCCCAGACGTATACTCTGGCACTGCCGTCTCTCTGCTTGATTCAATTCTTAATCAATATATTCAGATCTTACGGAGATGATTGCTTATACAACTGCAATTTCGCTGCTATAAACAGCAGCCACAATATACTCTTTAACCTTCCCTTTAAGCCTGGAGGATTTAGTACATTTTTCAGGCACAATTTTTCATCAGTAGCACATCACAGATTTAAATACCTAGTGTGTAAAATGGAACAACGTGCTCCCAAAACACACAAACGGTCTGCAACACAATACCCAGAGGAATAGCATGGTCAAATTCATTACACTGTGGCAGATGATGAAAACATATTGAGACCATTGTAATGTGGCGCTGGAAAAATTTGGCCAAAACAGAACCATTGGTCTGGAACATGCTGGTGTTTTACTGAATACTACAGATGGGAAACTAAAATATTTTTTAATAACAGAAGTGGCTGCTACAAAAACTATAAAACAACACACTTTTTTAGTAATATGTATAATTTCTGACTTTTTTATAGTCAGTAGCCACTTTTATTATTAAAAAGTATTTTTATTTTATATATTAAGTCATATATTATCTGTTATAGCTCCACTTTTGACTTACAGATACAGGGTAGGCATATTTTTTTAATAGGACACATGTGACAGCTTATTTCCTCTTTTTCTATCGTGCCTCAGGCCTTGGTTATGAAAAGTCAGCTAAGGCTATTTTTGAGGGGGAAAAAGTGTCTGGTTGGGAAAAAAGCTACTTTGAGATAAATATTAGCGGGGGCGAAAGCAAAGAAAGAAAATTAATTTTTAATTGATTGCATTCCTCATAGATTAACAAAAAAATTCCTACAGCAACCTCCCCTTTCCAAGAAATGTCACAAGGCTGGAACAATTACGGAGCCTCGCATTCCCAGACTCAAATGAATCCGAAAGCTATTTCTCGTAAAATTACCTGAGGCCCAGCTGGTGAGAAGGGCAATCCCTTCAAAAAAAATTCAACAGACAAATATGTGACGTGTCTGATTTGAACAATAGCACAGTATATGGTTGTTTAATAGTGCGATTAGGATGTTGCTTAAATATGAGTGACAGTTTTTTCACAATGTTCTGATAAAAGTGACTTGTTATCGCTTTCATTGTTCCAGCAAAATCAAGGTGAGACATGGAGAGATGGTTTCATAAACAAGAATGAACTGGGTCTCACAAAGGGACATTTCTCATTTCAGAACTAATAAAGTGTCTCTCCACTTTTTTTGTGAAAACTACACCGGGGCATCCAATATTCTTGTATTCACACAGCTGGAGGCAGGCACAATATCTCTCTGATCTTTTCTTCAAAATATTTGTTCATGGGACATGATGTGAACACAAGAATCTGTTGCAACTGTATTCATACCAGCAAAACAAGTAGTTACAGAGCAGGAACAGGAAGTTATTTTTCCGTAGCTAGACTAAACCTCATAAGCTCAGTCCATTGCAACTTATTCTGGCCAAGAACTGCCCACTTAGACAGGAAAAAACAGTTTGATATAGTACTCTTTGTGGATATCTATTGCTAAGTGCTTCAACCCCAACCTTTTCGAAGATTTTATACCACTAACATGTAAAACTTTGGCAAATATGACGATTATGTTATTCTTGACTAGTCAGGAACTGCCTAGTCACCCAACAATGAAAATTCAGTCATTAATTACTCACCCACGTCATTCCAAACCCATCTTTGTTCATCTTCGGAACACAAAATAAGGTATTTTTGATATAACCCAAGAGACCCTGCATGGACAGCAACGCAACTGCAACGAAACAGAAAGACATAAGAGTCATTATTTTAAAAATCAGACTACACTGGTCGTTCAGTTGTTGATTCACCAAAAGAACCAACTCAGAGTTGTTTGGGAATCGGACTATATATTGACTAGCCTATATAGCCTTCAGAAGTTGTGTTCGACTTTAATATTGTCCGTCATTTTGACGGGATTTCTTTTTTACAATTTCTTTTTTAATTATGAACCTACAGGACTATATAGGCTTATGCATTTATTTTGAAAAGAACAGATGAACAGTTGAGACTGCGTAACTTTTCATGTTTAACACCACACCCTGCAGTGACAGCGGTTTTAATTTATTCTCATTTTTATGAACCAATATCGATTCGTAAATCCCAATCGATCTTTATATGCTGTTTTCAGCTGATGAATGAACAGTACATATTGCGCCTTCCATCCAATAAATCGCAATAGACCAACTTGGAGCAGACGTCACAGTTAGGTCACTTGCAGCTGCATGTGCATAGGGGTTGTAGAAAAACACTGGTAACAAGTGGAGGTAATTGGGTAAAAATCCATGAAATAGGAGAGAAAAAAAAATTGTGCCTTTTGATTTCAAAACCAGTGTTGTGCCGAATTCCGACCCCTGGCAGATTACTACTACCCTAGCATTGGTAGGTTTAGGATTAGGTGAGGGGGAGGGGTTAGGATTAGGGTTGGGGTTAGGATTAGGCAATCAGGTAGCAATTTCAATGAGAGGGGGTAATAATTTGGCAGGGGGTCGAAAACGGGCACAACACCGGAATGCAAATCATTTTTATAGAATACTGCCGTTAAAGATGCCATTCAAAGCTAAACGCAGATGTTTAAACTTACGTCCTATGGATGAAAACTGCTATGATTACTCTACTTTTAAAGCATAAATTGGATTGAAACAATAGGTCTACATAATATTCACATGTGCTGTTCATAGGGGACGTATTGTATTATCCCTACAGTTACAGCATGAAATATTATTTAAACCTATTAATATTAACAATTTTACATAACATTTATTAATTTTATCTCACAATTCTGACTTTTTTTCTGGCAAATGCAAGTTTATATCTCCTAATTCTGACTTTATAACTCGATTTAACTCAAAAATAGTGAATCTGTCAGCTCTGAGGGAGAAAAGCCAGAAGTGTGGGATATAAACTCCTATTCTGAGCCGAGGGGAAAAGAGGAAATGACGACTTGTTTTTTCCTTATTAGAACTGTGAGGTGTAGGCTGCGTCCGAAAGCCTAGACAGCTGACTTGCTGCCTCCCTGCCTTATCAGTCATTGACTTTGCAGGCAGCGTTTTTGCACGTAGGCACCTTATGAAACTGATTTCAGACAGGCTTCAGAGGCAGGATAACGGTTTAATGATCTACAACAAAATGGAATGAATTTTGATGATAGCCAAACAAATATTTAGATACTCTAATATTGATCTCTCGCTGGAAATAACATCAAAAGTGCAAAAAGTTAGTCAGAAATACACATTTACACACAAACTGACCACCAAACGCAACTTTTAGACGCCATCTTTATTTTTTTTTTTTTAGCTCAACCGTCACGGAATGGAACGTACAGAATTGTAGGATATCTTCAAATGCTGCCTTCAAAATTCGATCAGAACAAGGTACCTCCGGAGACAGGAAGTGAAATCGAATTTGTATTTGGACATGGCTTGATGCCTTCCTGCCTTGGAATGCTGCCTCCAAAGGCAACATTTTAGAGCTTTCGGACGCAGCCGTAATCTCGGAATTGTGAGAATAAAGTCAGAATTTTGAAATATAAAATCAAATTTACCTTTTTTATACGTTTATTGCATGGCTCCATAGACTGCTACTTGAACTGCCCACACAAACGTCATCCCTATTTCGGATCTGTAAGACTATCCCACTATTTAACGTCAATTTCGTTGAATAACAGTGTTTATCGCTGGGTGACAAGCTCTTGTAACATGCAGAGAACTTTTTAAAAATGACATCTAATCAATATAATCTACAATCTTTTTAAATACAAGTATTTTGTACGGCATCCGTGTAATTCTCTAGCCGTAAAGGCTATCTCTCCCGAGTTTCTGCAACCATGATGCCTGCCCATCCCGAATGTTTACAAACACATAATTGGTCTATATGCTAAGCTTTGTGTTACTTTTGATATTAAACAAGGTCTCAGATTTCAATTTCCGTCCATTTCATTAGGAAATTCAAGCAATAAATACCGTTTTGGCCTTCTTTAATGTGGCGTGATAGTTCGTTATAGCTTCTGGGTATCTCTGTGCTTAATCACACACACAGCAAAACATTCATTTGGTTTTTGTTCTGGATCCTCTGCTCTGCTGCCACACTGGAGCGCGCTCGCCACCAACTGGACAGGGGTGGGAATTACACTTAGAAGTTACAATAGATCACCGTCAGTGTAATCTGTCTACATGACGGACGGCCTTCAGATTTTTCCGTCACTGATAAAAAAAAATTCCGCCAATGACGGACAATTTTCGGTAACGCGACCTCTGATGGTCTGTTTTGCGCTGTAGGTTCAATGCAGTACTACTGAATATTAGTGCAGGAAACTCATTCAGTAACAGTATTGTTTTTTTCCGTTCAGTTCCCAATTCTAGTCAGTGGGTCATCTAAGGCTGAGGCCATAGAAAACCTTAATATACTTCAAGAATGAACATTAGTATCTAAAAATTGCCGCAATTTCGCGACTGAGTGGACAAATGCTGCATTAAGTGCAAAATTTATCACTGAGAGGATTTTGAGTAAGAGAGTGAGAGGATTCTGATGTGCACGTTGTTCCACAGATGTCTGTTTATGTAACAGAGTGTGATGAAATGATTCACCGTGAAATCCACTTCACCTTAGAATAAAGAGATTCTTCTCATTCCATTAATGTCCCAGGTATTGAAAGCAATTTTCTTTTTCCACTCACACACACACACACACACACACACACACACACACACACACTTGGATTCATCACAGCTATTTAAATTAAAGAAAGTTCAGATACTACTTTGGACTACACTTTTCATTCTCCGTGTATTGAAGAACAGCCAGCCTCTGCTCTTCTGATGACTTTAAGAGAGGTTTTTATGTTAAATGACTGACTGTCTTTTAGGCAGTACAGAGGGACCATTTTGTAAGCAGTTCAAGCCAAGGCCCTTTAAATATTCATTCATAAACTCTTGAAGCCATCAGTCCACATCAAACAGTCAGCCCACAGAAAAAGCACTGAGCAAGAGAAAAAAAAATATTGGCATACGGTGCAAACAAGACCATATGCACACAGAAGTATATCTAAATATTTATGCTCTAAAAATACCATCCTTCGCAGTTTGTAAGCTACAATATGTATTCTAACAAAAATATTTATTTATTTTTACGTTTTAACATAGAAATGCTATACTAAAAACCTGCTAACTAATGAAGTATAAGATACTTTACTATATAATATGGTACAGTGAACTACAGCTTTCTTTTTCAGAGATAAAAAAGTATTTCCAAAAATCCATGTCTGAATCATCATATTTATTTAGTTATTTAGGTTTTATTTAAAAAGTATGTTTCTTCTTATTTATACAAGTAGTTGTACTGTACATTGAAGTGTCTTTCATTATATTTTATGTTGTTTAGTTAATGATTTCTGCATTATTTTACGCAGATAGTGTTGCGTAACACTTCTGTTATTAAAGCATTATTATCAGCATATTTATTATTATTTTTATTATTATTATCAGCATATTTTCTAGTAAACAACATATTTTAATAGCTCAATACCATTAAAAGTATAAAGTCAGCAAGATGCCACACTGTAATGCCGTTAACATCATCACTGCATTTTTACAGTAAAATTATTTTGCGACGCATTTCCCCCTTCTTATACACTCAACCCAGGTTTCAGATGATTAAATTTTGATGAAATATGCTAATCAGTGATGTGCTTTGAAGAGTGCCTGCAGTCTTGCTGTCTTATCTCAGTTCTTTAGATCACACAGCTGGTGTGGACATTCATTCTGGTGGCAGTTGACCAATGATATTGGATGATGAGTATGAGATCAGCAGCTTCAAAAGCACTGTACAGCTCTCAGTTTTGCATTTAAAGGAACAGTTAACCCAAAATTAAAGTCTTGTCATGATCTATTCACCATCATGTTGTTCCAAACACAATATGAGAAGTTTAAAAGAATATACAGGCTGTTCTTTTGCATACAATCAAAGTGAATGGGGATGGCAGAGGTTTTCTGATAATATCATTCAAAATAAAAAAATCACTTTTGCATGGTGTTTGCATATAAACGTCACCCTACGACGATAAAAATCCATTCATTCCCCTTTTTAATCCCCCAAAAACCGAAACAGTCTCAATTATCAAGCTAATTTAATTTTCAGAGTAGTACGATGTCATATTGTTCAAGCCCTGCCCCCTGCCGCTGACAGAGTGTCCTGTATTAGCATATTTCCACCCTAAGCCAGTTGTACGCTGTCCGCCATTTTCTCTGCGTTTGAGCAGCTGTAGGGACAACAATGTCTCATAAGCAATGCTGGTGTTTTGCAGATGGATATAGAGTCTTAATTTCCCGGCATCAGAGCCACTAAGGATGCAGTGAATTCGTTTTGTTTTTGACGGTAATGTGCCACCAAATACACAACAATGGAAGAGAGGGGCGGGGTGAACAGTAGCTCATTAGCTTTTAAAGAGACATGTACCAAAATGGATACCTATGAAAAGAGCTTTTTTTGGACAAGGTAAAAAGGGTGTTGTTTTACATGACCACTGAGGAATTTTAACCAAAGTATGTTGCAGATATTTCACAAAGATCCTGAGGTGTTTAAGGTGTTTCTAACTTTCATAAGATTTTGAAGACAGCATATAAACTATTTCATGGTACTTCCATTTTCTTTCTTCATCAGATTTAGAGTGTGAATCCTCCAGTCCGCATTCATTTTATGGAAACCATTCTTTTCCAGACATACAGGTTTTAAAATGATGTGGATGAGCAAAAAATAAAATTAATGATATGTAAGTGAACCGTTCTTTGAAGTATTTTAATTATGACACATCAAGACAAATCGGTAGAGATTAACATATAAATATAAGTGTTTATTAACTCATCCTCAAGACGTCAAGATGCAGATGATTTTTTTTTTTTCATCAGAACAGATTTGGAGAAATGTAGCATTACATCACTTGCTCGCCAACGGATTCTCTGCGGTGAACTGGTGCTGTTAGAATTAGTGTTCAAACAGCTGATAAAAACATCACGATAATACACAAGTAACTCCAGGCAATCATTTAATGTCTTGTGAAGTGAAAAGCAGCATGTTTGTAATACACAAATCTTTAAATCATTAAGATGTTTTTAACTCCAAACCATTGCTTCTGGCTAAAGTCCTCTTTCCAGAACATTGTTCCCAAAGTCATCTTGTCTGAATCTGGAGAGAAATACGCACAGATCAAACATGATTTACAAGCAAAAACAGTCCAAAACTGTTCCAAACAAACATTTTGGTGGATTCCGATGTGAGTGGACAACAGGGGATGGACTTTTTCACCATAGGTAGCGTTATTATGGATTATGGTCTGGTATTTCGGTCTGAAGCCACGGTTTAAAGTTCAAATGCCATAATGATGGACTTGTTTCTTACAAACACACAGATGTTTATTAATAGACTAGAGTTGTGTTGTGTATTATCATGATGCTTTTATTATCTTTTATCTCATTCTGATGTCACCCAATCACAAAATGTACATTTTTAGGTGAACTATTCGTTTAAATGCTATATTTGACTTCATACCTGTGTGTTTATGCCTATAGCTGCCTGGGATATTTTTACCACCAGTAAAGATTTGTAATGCCTTTAAATAGAGTTCTGCTGCTGATGTTAGTGATGGTACAGGTAGAGTTATCCTGTGTGATAACAGGGCTTTAAGGTCAAAGAGGAACTGCTCACAGCCTCTTATTTCACACCTCCAAATTGTTCAAGAACCGTGCGAAAGAGTCTGTCAGCTTGGTAACCTGCACAAATCCTTCTCCCGCACAAGTGTTACCTAGGCTAAAAGGGAAAACAGCCAGTCTGTAGTCTAATGGGCTAGAGGCAGGGTGTAATTTTCGCATTTAGATTCAGTGATGTGGATGAGCCTGGCAGATCAACAAACAACAAACCCCTAACACAAACAGCGGGCTGTCATGGTGGTCCTGCAGGCTTTCAAAATGTCTGACATCTGACGTGCTGTCTACACTGATTCCCTGTCTAAACGTCTCTCGTTTTTTTTCTTCCTTCATCTACTTTTTCTCCTTCTCGTTCTTTTCGACGTGGAATGCCCCAGTTAATACACTTTGGCATGACAGATTTATGCTTTTAATTAGTGGGACATTACAATAAGATTGTCAGGTAGTGATGAAGGAATGAAATGAAGAAGGATCTGTGTGATTAAAATGCAGACAGAGCTGTGGAGGATGAAAAGAGAGCTCACAGAGAGGATCATGTCTCACTGAGCTTTAAAATAAACTGGAGCACAAAATAGTTCCCAACAGTGCAAAAAGGAACCAGGGCTCAGAGACTCAGTATAGTGTCACACTTAATCTTGTTCTCGCTTTTATTTCAACCATTTACAGTAACGTGCAGACTCCACACTAACTTTGTTTTGTAGATCATTTCAGCCTTAGGTGTGTTGTCTAACGTTTCTTGACGCAAAATGTGATGAACAGTGATGATGTCATGATATTATTTGCATACTGAATTTTGAACTTTCTTTAACTGGTTTAGTTTTACAGAAATAAAAGTGAAAGAGAACTGAGGCTGTTAAGCTTTAATCAAGCGTCATAAAAAGCATCATAAATGTATTATAAAAGTGGCCGCTCTATATTACAGTTCTTCAGAAGTCATATGAGAGATTTGTGTGACCTAAAATGAACTGAGAATTATCAGTCTGTATCATGAATGAGTCATTCAAGCAGTTTTTGTAAACTGGATCAGCTGATTCGTTGCAAAGACCTGATTTAATCATTTTTCTATACTATGGAAGTCAATGGCTACCACCAACTGTTTGGTTACACACATTCTTCAAAATGTCTTCTTTTGTGTTTAACATAAAGAGAAACTCATACAGGTTTGGAACAACTTGGTGTTGAGTAAATGAGACAGAATTTTCCATTTTGGGTGACTTATGCCTTTAACTATTTTCTTAGCCATCTATTATCTTTACACTGCAAAAACGTTTTGTTTTTTGTGTGGAGTCTTGCAAAAGTTTTATAAAAAAGTTTTATATTTTAAAAATGTAAACTTACCTATTACATTAACACTATTCTTTAATCTAATGTTAAAAATAACTATTTCTCAGTATACAGGGATATTCTGGTGCAGGTCTAGTGGAGGTTAAAGCACGCTTATCCACAAGCTAAAAACATGACACTGTAGTTTTACAATATACTACCAGGCAGCCTCCCCACAGCTGGGGTGAGCATTGCTAAGCATTGGTTTCTCTCTTTTTTTCCACCTTTTCTCTATCTTTATCTCTCCCATGGGTGGACTGAATAAATTTCCAACTGTCTTTGCCGCCCTGACCCTCTGCTGAACCATCTACTTTTGAGAGCAGTTTAAATTGTGAAGGCAAACACTACAGCGCTCTCCCTGCTAAAGCAGCAGACTCTGCAGCAGCAGGCTGCCATCTGTAATATTAATGTCATTTACCTCTGCATAGCAGTACGTGACAGGCAGAGAGTGAGAGGAAATCATTACTGTATGTCTTATGAAACAAGAAAACGCTGACATTAAAACCTTCAATGCCTGTCTTGGCTGTCTGGTTTGTTTTATTTGTTCTGAATGTTTGTTTCTGTGAGATCATTTTTCTCAGCCATTCCAAAAAAGCAATTAGCAGGATTTATATAATATGTTTGGTCCAATCAGCCAATCAGTGTTGTCATGACATCTTCAGCTGCAAGATAATGAGTCACATGACATTTACAGCTTAAGTGATTGGGTCAGAAACTTCAAACTAAATGGTTATTAGCAAAGATTTCAAATGGCATAGCTTTCGATGGGTTCTGTGTCAGCCGTTATTGAGATGAATGCTAATACTAACAGGTTTTCTTCAGGTAATATAGAACTCAGAAAAGAAAACTGCTCGGTTCTCAACAAGCTTTAAAATAAGGTAAAACAGCTAAATAAAAAGTCACTGACATATTTAGTATTTTATTTTGTTGCCTTAACAACTGTGACTTTAATTTAGGAACCAGGGTTGAAAACTTGGATAAATCAGGAAATTTTAAAAGTTTAATTTCTAGACCTGGAAAAGTCATGGAAATTAATAAAATGCTAAGAATTCATTCAAAAAATAAAATAATAAAATAATAATAATAATAGTATATTATATATATATATATATTTTTACTATTTAACATTTCTGTTTTCCATTTGAATATATTTTAAAATGTAATTTATTACTGTGATCAAAGCAAAACATTTTTATTGTTATTACATTTTTTCAGGATTATTTGATGAAAAAATTTTACTTTTTTTGCTGCACTTTGGATCAAATAAATGTAGGTTAGTGAGCAGAAGAGACTTCTTTAAAAACATTAAAAATCTTACTGTTAAAAAACTTTTGACTGGTAGTGTAATATATTTTTCAAGTTATGTAAAAATCTA